>JAXGGA010001242.1:0-162474 GCA_038373865.1 Uloborus plumipes | reverse complement strand
ATTACAAAGAAACACGCCCACTTATATGTAAATACATTAATTTCTCAAAGCCAGGGGGGCAATTGACCCCCCCCCTGACCCCCTAAATGACGGGCCTGGATTGGTCTGACTTCTGTACATATCTTTTCTCTACTACCCCTGACATAGTATAAAAAACTTTTTGTACTATTAAGGTAAACTTAATAAAAGAAGTACATGAACAACTGCAAAATACAGAAAATACTAACATAAAACGTAAACCTAATTCGTAGAAAAATTGGGTAAATCTCATTTTAAAACTTATTAATAATCAAATTACTCGGTATGTTCGGGTTTTGCATTAATGAAAATGCATATTTCATACAGAAAATTATCATTTTTCTACGTGTGTCGCCACGTGAAAAATTAGAGTACGGTGCAGCTACGCTGTCAAAACTACAGGTTGCACAAGGCACCTGTAGGTACACCTACGGTTGTACCATATAGAGCCAAATGGCACTTTAAAGGGTGAAACATTGTAGCACCAGAGGCAACCCCTGAAGGGTGCCCCTTGACTCCCTATGGGACACTTGAAGGTGCCATTTGACTCCTTATGGGGGTCAAAGGGTACCATTGTGCACATATAGGGTGCCATAAGACACCCATAGGGTACCATATAGAACCAAATGGCACCTTAAAGGGTAAACATTGTAGCACCAGAGGCAACCCCTGAAGGGTGCCCCTTGACTCCCTATGGGACATTTGAAGATGCCATTTGACTCCTTATGGGGATCAAAGGGTACCATTGTGCACATATAGGGTGCCATAAGACACCCATAGGGTACCATACGGAGTCAAATGGCACTTTAAAGGGTGCCATAGGGAGTCAGGTGGCACCCTTCAGAGGGGAGTCTCTGGTGCTACAATGTTTCATCTTTAAAGGTGTCTTGTACAGCCTGTAGTTTTAAGGGGTCACAGTACCTCCAAAATTACCAAACGACCAAAATTTTTTTATTGCTTATTTCAAAAGTAAAAGTTATTTAAAACACTCGGAAAATATAGCATTGCTCTATCTCAATTTTATAAAAAGTTAGGAGTGACTTTAAGGCATGCACGCTATGTGTTCTAATAGGAAAGCAAAACTTTAAGGTGTTTATTCTCGATGATCAGGTTTTAGTGTGTCCAAGTTACTGAAATCCGCTAAGGATTTTTTTCTGTGAAAGATACAGCTTAACCCTTGTGGGTTCCTTGGGGTCATATGTGACCCCAAAGCAATTTCTGTTTAATATATTTTGTTAATCAACCATTTGTTTTTAATGGCATTTTGTGGCTTTTATTCTTCTAGTTTTCTATTCAAAATAAGGCTATTATTGTGTTTTATTTTTCCCGAATTGCATTTTTTGCACACAAGACCCTTGGGGTCACTTCCCCAGAAGGCCAAAAAAAGAGGACGTTGCAACTTTTGTCCAAGAGAACTGGACAGAAAATGCATTGAAAAATGTCATAAGTGTTTGAAATTCACTTGCAAAAATCATGTTTTTTCAGGTCTGTAATAGATGTAAATAAATCTACAGTTATCGTAAGTTTTGCTCTGAAATTATAATTTTAATTCATAAACTAAATTTTACTTTAATTGTATCTTTTTATTTTTTGTTTTTTTAGCATTAAAAAGTGTGTGAACTTAAATAATGCATGTAACATTCAATAATTATAATGAATTAATTAAAGGAAGCATTGGGGTCGTTTATGACCCCAAGGGTCTTGAGTGTAACTGAAATGGGAGGGACCCACGAGGGTTAAAAACAATAATTTTTGTATTTAGGATGATATATTTAAAAAAACTGTGCATTGAATAATCATTTTATAAATTATTAAATTTTTCAGAGCTTTTTAGACCTCTAAAAACAATATTTTCTAAGAATTTTTTTACAATTTTTTACATAAAAGTTCAAAAAATATTTTCAAATCAATTTATATTAAAAGGACTGCACAGATTTTTAGTGTGATTCCTTTGATTATTCATCAAAATAAATTTTGAAATAAGTGCAAAAACAAAAAAGCCTTTCGGTTTTTTAAAAAATGAAATTTTTTTAAATGTTTCAAATTTTCAAAAAAGTGAGCAAAATGCTTAATGTTTGAAAATAAATTTTCAATTGTTAAATACACGTCAAAACAAAGGTTTCAAAGAATTGCATCTTTTATGTAAATTTAAGAAATTGTAATAAAGGTACTGTGACCCCTTAACACTGTAGGATACACTCGCTTCCATTAATCCTCATTTTTTTACTTAAGAAACCGGATAGTCCAGAACAGGATAGTCAGAAGTTTACTCTTGTAATTTATCTATTCGCTAAAAGTTCAAGTAAAAGCTCTTGGCATTTTATGAAAATTCTTTGAACAAACAAATTCAGCAGCCGTATTTTCTTTTAATGCACGTACCACTCTTTTATTTAGATTCACAATATTTACAAGTACATATTATTGAAAAATAAATATGCACAGCAAAAAACATTTTCAAATAAAAAAAGAAATGCAGCAACATAAAAAGCATTTTAAAGCATAAAAATCCAAATATTTCTCAACGATAACAGTGATGTGAATTCAAAAACATTTTATGCACAAAATAATTTTAAAATGATGGTAAAATATTGCAAAACACAAAAAAGATGATGAATAAATTCCACGGAGGACTTCTGAAAAAATAATTGAACTCATCCCATCCTTTCTAGTACCCGAAAATATTCTACGAACTCCTACGCTAATATAAAGTTTCAGAAATTCGCATTCTTTTCTAGTTCCAAGAAGCTGCTGATGTCTTCAAATTCACCGCAATTTACATAAAACGTGAAAATGTTTTTATGTAGTGAGTACATGATAAAAATTTAATGGAACGGTGTCATCACTATTTCGCATTTTATTAAATGAGATGTTTTAAAACTATTTTTTATGCCTATCACCAACGGTTTCAAACATATTTATATCTTAATATTATTCACATTCTTAGTTTTGCAAAGTTTGAAAATTCGTCTTTTATGATTATATTCCTTTCAAAAAATGCGTTATGAAATTGATTTTAGGAAATTTTTTGTATTTAATTTCATTGATTTAGAAGAAACTTCTTCGAGTTTAAAATGTTTTACACGAATAACTCATAATTGCATCCAAATCAATCTCTGAATGTTTTGGAGACTTTTAACATCGGTTAACTTTTAGAAACTGCAGCAACTTTTTTATTTTATCCTGTTCTTCCCGTAGATCTAATTTGACTAGTTACGCGAATTTTGAGCGACACCCACTAGCTGCCATTAAACTGTCAAATCTCGAAGTGAATTGGAAAAACTTTGCCTACGAGTATGAAACCACTGATATCCAGTGAAGCAATGCTGCAATTACTGCATGCAACCTTGTAACGGTAAAAGTTGTTCTAGCGAATGAGCTAAACTGCGTGCATGCGCGTTTCTTGTGCTTGCCCGTTCACTAGATGGTTTCTCGTGGAACCAGCTTCTCGTAGTGTATTTAGTTAATATTAGATCTATGGCTCTTCCACTAATTGCTCAGGTTGTATGAAAACTCAAGTACAAAAGTAATCTTTATTGTTACTTTTATTTTAAGAGTGGTGAATTATGTTGTTTTTGCTAAACTAGCATTTCATATAAAATATTTTCTAAACTGTCATGCATTTCCAGCTAAATCGATTTACGATTTGTTTCCTCTTCTATGTTGATATTTGAAAGGCAATAAAAAATGTTTTATTAAATTGTCATTCAATAAATCATTCAATTTAATAGAATTTGCTATTCAACTACAGATGCACAAAGCTCTTTAATAAGCTCTGAAACTATTCAACCTTTATATTATATCAGCTAAGGTTGACTGATTTGGTTGATACTATATCACAATTCTCAATGATTTTACATTCATAAACAACATCTAAAAAATAGAAAACGCATACATGTATTAGCATTTTATGTAAACATTTCCAAACATTAAAATTTACAGTTGAAAATACTTTCATAACAATGAACTAAATTTTGTACAAAATACACGCTTTTATAAAAAACCACAGGTTGTTTTCTTCATAATATTCACATATAACTATTCATACTAAATATATCCACACATAAACATGAATTTCACAATACATATTACCTTCTTTACAATAAGAAGGAAATACCGTTGTAACGTGAAATAAATACAACTGAAACTGTTTCGAATAACCTAACTTTTACAAATATATGCAAGTATTATTTTGCAAATGGAAATTCATGCAGTTTTTTATTGTTTGAAACTTGATTTTCTGAGATAGCCATAACAGCCTGTATACAGGACGGCAAAAACATTGCAAAATCAGTTTAAAACTTTAAGGTGGAGGAAGACTAGATTTATATTAGGATAAATAGCAAGTTGAACGTTGTCAACTATTATTGAGGTGACAAAAGTCATGGCATACCTTTTAATAATATGTTGAACCAGGCGAAGCGTAGCACCTCGCACTCCATGTATCATGCATGTTTGCTGGAACTTATGTCGAGAAGTCTAAGTTTCGAAGTATTTTGTTGGAACCGGTCAAAATGTTTTTCAAATCAATCGTGAACAATTGTGACCCCGTAGCGCAGGAGGCAACGTAATTGTAGCTTCCGGGCTACCATGCATAAATATCCCATCGACAATAAGTACATGAAGTTCATGCAGCTGAACATATCAGTTTCAAGTCGTGCTGTTGGGTCAGAGGATATAGTCTATGCCACACAAAAGAAAGTCACAAAGTTATGAAGAGACACCACCGTGTTACACGGTGCCTTGTTGACGAAATCCTTCGCTTTCTGGGCGCTACGCTTCAGATGATGAACGCGTCTTTACTTAAATAGTGATTCTCTAAACAAACCATGGTGTTCCAGTTAGCCAGGATACAACAGAAATAGTCACGAGGCCAGAAGTCATACGACAGAGGATGTTCGCTTGTTTACTGAAATAGTGAATATCTGATCAAAGCTCGGTGTTGCAGTCAGCCAAGATCCTACAGAAATAGTCAAGAGGCCCGAAGACATACAACAGAGGATGTTGCACTTTCAGTGAAGTCAGCCAGGATTCAACAGAAATAGTCACGAGGCCAGAAGACATACAACAGAGGATGCTGCGCTTTCAGTTAAGGCATTCTATCTTCTGCTGGCACATCCTACTAAAGTCAAATTTCGCAGCAATGTCAATGCAGGCACATTCGTACAACGTCCCACAATGATTCTTGAGGTAACTTTACGCAGTGCTGCTTGGCTATCAGCACTGCCAGGTCGGGAGACACATTGCTAGTCTCGGGGAAAAATTTTGGATGGTTGTCTATTGCATTGTTGGTGGTGGCAGATAATACCTTAAATTACCTACGCTCTTGGAACACTCTTCCCACTGTGGATCATGAAATGTTGAGTCCTCATACAAGTTTCGGAATAAAATGTCACAGGCTTTGTAATAAATTTTGTACGTAATATTAACATCATCTCCGAACTAGCCTATTGTTTGTACTAGTACATTTGTACTAGCACTATTGTTTGTACTACTATTGTTTGTACTAGCACATTGTACCCATGACTTTTGTCAGCTCAGAATGTAACAAGAACCGATTAAAAAACACAAATTTTTAGTAACAATGTCAAAAATGTATTATTTACAATGCATTGATGTTCTTTTATTGCCGCATATTTTAAGTCCTGTGTGTCATATTTGTGTTCAATTATATAAGAAGAAATACGAGTTGTGAAATGTCTAAAATAATACGGAACTACTGAAAGGGAAGGACAGGGCGAGTGAGCCAGTTTAAGGAAAAGCACCAGTGAGAGCTGGAACAAAACTTTCCACTGTTAAATTTGATAAATTTTAAAAAATATAAATGTTGTTTTGGTTAATAAAAAATGGCCGAAAACATTTAACTAAAGTGAAATTATCTCCCTTATTTTGAGTAAAAAACACAATGAAGTAATTAATACAATGATATACAATGACACACACAACAAATACTACTTTAAAATAATGAAATTAACTATATTTCAAAACACATTACCATACATAACATCTCTTTCATTACGTCTTGAAGACATTCGAGAAATTTATAACTAAAACAAGCACCATGAGATTTTCACAAGTGACGTAAAATAGTTATTACGTATTTTTTACGCGCTTCATATGATAGAAACGTACAAATACAACTATCGAAATGCTTACAATAGACATTATTCATTGAGCTCCGTATTTATTGCATGTATTCAGAAAAATATAGCAAAGTTCTCAATTATATGGTGATAAATACTTTTTTAAAAATAAATAACATGAAAGTGATGTAAATCGTTAGTATATACCTAAGTAGCACACTTCGTTTTTTAAAGGTTGTAAAATGGTTATTAACGTTGTAACAACCGCTTAAAAACGTTTATAAAACGTTTAAAGGTTATTTGTGCTACCTGGGTATCCTTGAACGAACAGGAAATTCGTCATTTTATGGGAAAACATGGCTCCTAAAATATCTTGAATGAGTATAATATGTTATTCATAAAATATATTTACCGAGCTGTCATTTCTGTACCCAAGAACTAGAGTAACGTAAGTTCATTTTCGTCACTTTTCAGTAGAGGGTGAAAACGATTGTCTGCTGCATACAAAGGATGGGACTCGCGCTCTTTTGATGCTGCTGAATAATTATGAAGGGATTTTTTTTGTAGAATAACGTTCTCATGGGTCGATGCGGAATAAGATTCTACATACAATACAGCAAAAAAGTGAAAATCGCCATTTTTGGACTTACGTCGTTCTGGTTTTGAGGTACAGATTTTACTTTGTGATTATGAAGCATGGCTATTATGAATGTGAATTTTAATTTAAAAGGGAACATACCATGCAGTCAGCAAATTTTTCATTGCGTTTAAAAATGATGATCTGTAAAAATATTAAACAGCGAGTAAAACAAGTTGTCATCTTCAATACTGGCTTTGACTGACCTATATTTGAGGGCGCCCCAGGATTCTTGCTAAGTTTTGATCGCCAAGCTGGCCGATGTTGTCGAGATGTCTAGTTATAATTTTTATTTTATTGGGTTTATAATTTTTGCTTATATTGTGTTTCATTGCAATTTCTTTATGTTTTGGCCGAAGTTTCATTGAAATTTCATAATGTTTTGGGTTGGCTGCCATTTTTATTTTTATGATGTTCTGCAAAAACAGAATTGTTGCTAAACAAAAATCGCCAATTTCTTCGAGGGGCACCCTCAAATACATTTTTACAATTATTTTAATAACAACAGTTTTAATGAAAACTCCTGTTGATCGAATTCATTTGACTTAGAGGTTAAATATAGTTGGAACAGAAGTGAAATAAAACGCACAGCTTCAAAAACATCAATACATACAGGGTGCAAAAAGATTATGATTTTTTTTTTGAAAAAAAAATGATTTTTAAAATATTAATCAGTTTTTTTTTCATTTTTTATTATACCTTAGTAATTTGAGTTATTGATTAATTTCCATTTGTAAACACAACTATACTAGATACTTATACTTTTAAAAATATACAAAAACATTCTTTTTCAGATATTACTTCAAAAAAAAATTTTATTGCATGTATTTAACGTAGGTATTAAATATAGTTGGAACTGAAGTGAAACAAAATGCGCAAGGTCAAAAATATTAATGGTATATACATACAGCATCAATAAACTACAATCAACTAATTAAAAAAAAACATTAACTTAAATAACAATGAATCAGTACTCACGGATTTTTATAAAAGTAGTAAATAATAAAAACGATTTACCTTAAAAAAATTCAAAAAGAAGTTCAAGAAGTTAACAGTAAAATAAGATTGTCAAAATATTTTGCCAAAAGTTTTCTCACTTATAACATACGTGAAAAACGTTGCTGATATATACTACCTGGAAGCTGGATTACTTATTGTTTAAAAATGTCAAGCATTTTTAGGATCACAAAGTGATGGACGTCAATATTCAAAAAGTGAGACAATAACTTATGACATTGTGTTAACTGTAATTTAATGTAGTTTGTGTTCCATGCTTCTGTTAATAATGAAGAATGGATTCAATTTTTCTTTCTAGTTAACTTCTAATTGGAAAAAAAATGAGTTAACAGTAAAGCTCTCCCAAAAGTTTGTTATTCCTTTTTATTTCTCTAAAATAAGAGTGCCGAAACATTTTTCCCGACATTTTTCTCATTTATAATACATACAAAATAGTTGTTAGTGTATATTTCCTGAAAACTGGAATTATTATTGTTTAAAAAAATTCGGATTTTGATGGTGTTGATCTAAAAGTTGGAAATCAATGCTCAAAAAGTGGAAAAATAACTCATAACATTGCCTTTATAATAAGGTAATGCAGCTTATACTCAGTTATTTAAGTATTAAACAATGATATGTTTTTAATTTAAAATATATTTAAGCATTTAGCAGTAACAATTAAATATAACTTGATAACTCATCAAGCATCTTAAAAAAAAATTTTCAATATACATAGAGACGAAGCTATTTGATGACTTACACTTTCCAGAAACTGGAATCGTTTCTATTCCAAATTTTTTAATTTAAAAAAGGTTCCGATTTAAAAGTGAGACGGGTAAGAACTGAACTACACTCTCTTTATTTTGAGATTGTAGCACGGTATTTGCCCATCTCTATTGCTTATTCACTTAGTATAGAATGAGTTTACAATCATGCTTTGACGAGAAATATCCGTTGATACAGCATAACTTGTGTTTGTTTCAGTCGTAGCTGGTTCCTGTACATCGCGAACAACTGACACAGAATATTAGCCTGCAAACGTTGAATAGCTTCATTTGGACTACTTACTTTTAACTCTGCTACAGCAAAGTCACTATCATTAAACACATGTCGATTAACAGGCCCAAACTCCTTTCTCCGGAATCCACTCACAGCATCTGCAATGGCCTTGCTTACCGTTTGTCTATAAGAGGTACCAAATAGTTCTCCTACTCGACATAGAGTAATTAATCTCATGGGATGTTGTCGCATCCATGTACTACGTGCATTACTAGAATATGTAGGCATAAGCTGTAAAAAAAGACATCTATGAGCTGTAGACAGTGCGTGTTGTGTGCTGGTACAGAATGCATTATTCCACCGATATCGTTAACCAATTTTATAGCATCAATGTACTTTGTGTGAATGCTGTCCCTATTCATTAATAGCAGGACCTTTTTTTTTTCATTTTTTGGATTAACGATTTTGATAAAATGTTGCATCCATTGTGTGAATTGTCGCTAGTGATCCAACCTTTTTCTGAACAAACAGATATCATACCAGAGGGTGCTTTTACAATTAGCTCATTAACGCAATCTTTTGAAACTGAGCAGGGGACAAAGATACGAAAATTCCTGATACACTCGTGCAGCAAACAAGCCGTTGTTTTTCTACCACGTTAACCACTCGTTACTGCTCCAACTCAGTGTTTACCTTAATACTCCAACATATTTTGGGGCTTTTGGACAGTGGATGAGCATGGTAGAAAAAATGGGGTGAATAACTTCTTTCTTAATTTTGACTCATTTTCTTTCTTTCAAAAAAAAAAAAAAATCTTAAAAGACATCCAGTCGCTGTTTCATTTTTGCCGCTGACGACACAAGCCAACAAGTCAGTCTTAGCAGGGTCACTTTTTCAAAAAGCCTGCATTTTGGATTGGAGTCTTCATTGTTGCACAGCCAGGGTTACCTGATTTCATTGTTTCAGAAATAGGGTTCCTAAAAATCCACAATGTCTGATGCGTCAGTTTGGCTTCATACCAAAGTTTCTTTTTTTGTGATGTCATACAAGACCTTAGTTTGTTTTAGAAACCTAGCATTTTTTAAAATGAATTAAAAATTAACTGTTGGAAAAATGAAAGTAATTCTCTTTCCCATATTTTTTTCCATGTTTCTTATTCTATCAATATCAGTGACTTTTTTTTTTGACTGAAAAGGGCTGGTTCTTTTTAGAGGTCAAAAAATCGATTTTTTTTTATTTAACTTTTTTTGGAAGCGGGAAATAATGGGAACATTTTGAAAGTATAACCCTGTAAAGAAATTTGCAGTAGAACTGATGTAAGGAAAATAGCTGTAGCCGTATTTTTCAAATGGCTTTTGTTTACCTTTGTGATAGACGTTTGACACAGGATTTTAAAATTGATTTTCTCGAAACTACGTTTTCACTTGTTGTGCGCAGCATATACTCGTATCTCTCTGAAACGGATAATCTCAAGTGCACGAAACTTTATACAAGTGTTCGTATGCTAAATATGCTTAATTTAATGAACCAAAATTTCTCTTGTGCTGAAACTTTTCAAATTACAGCCATAAAAGGCTTTAAAAATGTATCAAAATTTAAAGTTTGAATGAAAAAATTTAATTTCGATGGTAAAGAATATTTAATCAATCTAATTCTTCGTCATTTTGAACATACATTATTTTTCTACCCTAGAAAAAATAATTAGGTTTATATCTTGTTTCACAGAAGTGCAGTACGTTATAATTATCGGTAAACAAAAAATTTCACTTTATTAAAGTAATTGTTTAAAAACTTCAAAAGCATCAAAACGATAAGAATAATTTGCCTTATTATTTGGTCAAAATTGATAGATTTTTAAATAAAGTCACTTTTAAGTTAACCAATTTTTGGGCAAATTTTAATCACTGAAAAGGTACCAGACCCCTTAAATAAACACCCACATTGATAAATAACGTGCTCTGAAAACAGGGTATACGCCCAAAATGTCGCGGGCCAAAATATCACGGAAAAATGTCGCGAGAAAAAATGTCGCGGGCCAAAATGTCGCATTAAAAAAATTATCAATTGGAAGAATTTACACGTTCTGACGTGTGCTGAATTTAATTTTACCGTTTATTTTTTTAAAGGAAAATGTGTAAGTGTGTATCTGAGTGACCCATTTTTGGGGGGCGACTCTTCCTCCTCACTTACTGCATGAATTAGAATGAAATTTGGTACATACATGTACCAATATGTGATTCAGTGCTGATTGGTTTTTGCCACTAGTTCTTCCAAGGGAGTTTTTAAATACAAGAAAATGTAAAGGAACGTTTTCAGCATAGCGTGATTACTATGTCTGAAGAAGGTTCAGACGAAATCAAATAAAAAATTGGCCCACAGGAAGCCTTCAGAAGGTACGCCACAGCATCGAGGAAGCAGAGCAATTGAACTTTTTATTTTTCCTTCTTTGTGATTGATGTATATCAAGAAGTAATGCAAGTATTCAGACAAAATTTTGTTTGTAGAATGGTTTTAAAGGGCGAGATGCTTATTCATTTCTGGCGTTAATCAGCTCAGACACACTGTACTTTCGTTACAAACAGTAATTTAAAAAAAAGTTGAATATAATACAATTTTTCCTCTTGCCATTTCACCTCCCCTTCCACAACCCAGTTTTTACAAAGAAAGCAATAAATCTATGAACGAAGGTGCCCTGTACTGTTCTCCAATGCGTCCCTAATTTGATTTCAAACGTCCCCAACCTACTCTTAAAGAAAATGTTCTAGAAGAAAATTACCGGCTGCGCGGTGATTAAACGGTATTCCGTTTTTGCAAAAGGAAAAAAAAGCCTTTACAGCAAATTTATTTGTTTAATTTCTTTGTGTGAAAAAAAAGAAGAAATAATCCTAAATATAGTTTAAAAAACTAAAAAATACTCTTTTAGAGTAAATCAAATACAAAAGAAGATTTTCAAAACTGTTAAATATCCGCTAAGTTTACATGCACTTATAATATGCATTTTGTGGACGATCGATGCCCAACTCAGAATTAATGGCAAATGCACTTATTGTACATCAACATGCAATATAGTTTAGCCTTTAGTATTAATAATGGTATTAAATATACCAGCGGGTGACCGAGCTCCGCTCGAGGAAAACAGGTATCGAAGCTAACTCGAAGGTTTAAATTTTCAATTGTGATTTATCAAAACAATACATGCCATAAGAAAATTTGTGAAACCATTGGTGTACAGATAACCGGTTAAAGTGCACCATTGTAAACTATTCTAAACAAAGTTAGAGTTTGGAAAGGGAACTATTCTATACAAAGATTAAGTTTGAAAAGTCATAGGAAATAAAATGTAATAAATGTAATTAATAATAAAAAAAACTATACAATTAAAGAATTAAAGAAACATAGTGAGCAGTGTAAAGATTGAAGTGTGTTGAAGTTTAATATTTTTGACAAATTTATTTAGAAAAACCAAACCTCGTGATTCCTCGTGGCCAAAAACCCCAGACCCCCAAGTTTACCGGAGTTAATTAATTCTGGGGCGATTTTCTACTTGGCAACCATTCCTCGTATTACCCCTAACGTGTACCAGGGAACCGAGCGCGCTCGGTTAAAAAAAAAGAGGTTTGTAAACTCGTGTTTTTTTCTAAAGTGCGAAGTTCTTATTTAGATAAACTTGAAAAGCATTTTTGAGCCTTTGGTTGCAATTACGCATTCAAAACAGCCGTAATTTATTTTAAAAAAACACAACCCTATTTAATCCATGCTCACCGTAAAATCACCTAATTTCATTTCATTTCGCGCCAAAGGCGCAGGAGGGGTTGATGAGAATGGATGCAGAATCCCTGTTCTCCAGTACGCATTTGGTTCCAGTTGGTTTTGACTTTCACTTCACTTTACACTCCAGGTCCCCCCCCCCCTGTACATACCACAACTCGATTTTTAACCGGGATTGGGCCCTGAAGAGCGCTCTGTTCATTTTTGAAAAAGGCGCAAATACCGAGTAAACCCTTGGCCCAGCACACCCCAGAGGTTTCGTTTCACTTGGAGGATTTTGTGACCACGAACATTTTTAACGTCCCCCAGCCACCATTAATGAAGACGGTGGATCTTTGATCGGCTGGGCTCCCTCTATATGATCTACCCGGGACCCTCTGGTTACGAGTCCGACAACTTACCGATTGGACAACCGCGGCCTAAGGCCCCTATATAGACGAGCCGACGCATCAAGATTAGGTTTGACCACTTTCGATCCAGCGCATGTGTGAGGATTGTCTTTTCTCCCGAGTTATCGCTTTTTGGTAACTTTTCACGTAAATTTAACAAAGCTTGGCAATGTCCCGAAATTTTACTCTTGTAACCCTAATCCCTCAACGATGAAAAATGAAAGTGAAAGATAATGAGTTGGATCCAAAGTAGTGAAACTTAAGCTTGATGCGTCGGCCTGTCTATATAGAGGCTCTACCGCGGCCCATACCCAATTCTAACTTTATTTTGATCAATCTCTTTAATTTCAAAAACAATAACAATTCTAACGTATTGCCAAAAATTACACTGCTCGACATTGAAAATGCAACACCAAGAAGGAGTGGTCAGAAATTCATGCAAATTTTACCGTAGACGCACGTCACTGAGTTATGCAAATGATATGAAATGCGCAGCTCTCCGACGCACGTGAACTAAGATATAAGAGAATGAAGTTGAAAAGTGGGCTATGTTCATGTTGGTTTTTCTGCCAGACTAATTATCGGAGAAATTTGGTTTTTGTCTCGAAGGATATGTGTGATAGGAGGAAATGCCACGCCGTCCTCAACGAAGACACTTCCAGCATATAGACGACTTTACAAGGGGTATGGTGATCGGACTGAGAAGGGGAAGTTGGTCCATACGTCAAATTGCAGCTGATACCCACATGGATGCAAGCACTGTGCATCAGTTGTGTCGGAGATGCTTTGGAAAGCGGAAATGTAGCCACACTGAGGGGTGCAGGTGCAGCCAGAGTGACGTCAGACCGCTTGGATCGACGGATTCACCGACAAGCTGTGGCGGACCCGCAAGTCACTTGTACGTCGATTCTGCAGCACGTGCAAGGTACCCTGGATGTTCCTGTGTCGACTAGAACCATTTCCCGTCGACTGGTTGCACGTGGCCTGCAATCACAGCGCAAGCTAAGAAGACTGCCATTGACCTCACAGCACAGACTCCAACGTTTGGAATGGTGCCGGACCAGAGCGACGTGGATGGCAGAATGGCAAACCGTAGTGTTCTCAGATGAATCCCGCTTCTGTTTGTCCAGCGATAGTCATCGCATACGTGTGTGGCGTCGACGTGGAGAAAGATCGAATCCGGCAGTAACTGTGGAACGCCCCACAGCGCGACAACGTGGCATAATGGTTTGGGGCGCTATTGCATACAATTCCGTATCACCTCTAGTTCGTATTCGAGGCACTATGACGGCCCAACGATATGTAGATAATGTACTGCGGCCGGTGGCAATCCCCTACCTTCAGGGTCTGCCAAATGCAATTTTTCAACAGGATAACGCCCGGCCTCACAGTGCTGGAATCAGCCAACATGCTCTACGAGGTGTACAGATGCTTTCCTGGCCATCATACTCTCCTGACTTGTTACCAATCGAATATGTGTGGGACGTGATTGGACGCCGTTTGCAGAACCTGCCACTGGCTCGTTCAGAGGACGAACTGTGGCAAATGGTTGAAAGGGAATGGAGTGGCATCCCTCAGGACACCATCCGCAGGCTTATTGACTCCATGCCTAGACGTGTTTCTTCGTGTATCGCTGTCCGCGGTGGTCCTACTTCTTACTGAGCCGACGCCGTCCTCGCTCTAAATTTTGCTTATTTATTTTGAAATAAATATCACTTATTGTTCCATGCTGTCTCTGTCTTCTTACCAAATTTCATCAATTTCTGACCACTCCTTCTTGGTGTTGCATTTTCAATGTCGAGCAGTGTATTTGCCAAATACCATAAAAACATAAATTTACGCTGATGTGATTAAATATGAAATCCATTGTTAAAACGTGGTTGCTATGAAACAGTATAACAATAAGAGTAATCATAAAGAAAATGGCGTAGTAAGAAATCTTCTCAAACTTTTCCATGAATCCTATCTGTAACTCCGAACTGTTCGACCGTAGCGCTTCAAAACCGACGCCAATCGATTCCCCGTGGCCAAAAACCCCAGACCCCGAAGTTTACCGGAGTTTATTAATTCTGGGGCGATTTTCGACTTGGCAAACATCTCTCGTATTATAGTATCTCCCCAAAAACAACAGCGTTGTAAAAAAATCCCCCGCCAAGAAAACCTGAAATACTCAGCCTTAAAAAGTTATGATATCGAGTTTTCCCGCCAAGTTTGTGCCAAACTACAACTAACCTGCATGTATAGTTCTTTTAAATTGTTTTCAGTTTTGCCAGGCGGGAAGCTTTGTCTTGTGAGGTGGTTGCTTAATGAGTAAAAACTTTCCGCCTGGCAGGACTGAAAACAATTTAAAAGAACTATACATACAGGTTAGTTGTAGTTTGGCACAAACTTGGCAGGAAAACTCGATATCATAACTTTTTAAGGCTGAGTATTTCAGGTTTTCTTGGCGGGGGATTTTTTTACAACGCTGTTGTTTTTGGGGAGATATCACATGTTTTTGCATTAATATTATTTCTTTGCCTGTTTTTTTTTTCTCTTCAAAATTTACTTTGCATGTTTTTTTTTTCCCTTCAACATTTCTGTTGGCGGTCCGACATCTGTGGTTTTCTTGGCGGCATGCATTTGCTGCAAAAGTTCAAGGATATTCTTCAATCTAAGATAAATTTGAAATCAATCACAATGTACCACCCGAACCGACGCAAAACAAAGCTAGTTGCTAACAATACTACGATTAAATTAAAAGTTTAAAAAAAAACCCCAACCCTTACTGCCGATCTCATATTAAAATGAACTAAATTGAAGATCTCTTTTAAAAGCCTTATGCAATAAAATCAATTACAAATATTTTATTTGTTAACAAATAGAAATTGGCAACAGATGAAATTATAAATCATTGAGTTTTCTTTCCTCGTGGCCCAACAATGAAAACATAAATGCTCAGATGTTGAACAAAGCTAGTAGATAGAAATCGGACCAATTTTAAGCATTAATAACTCCGGGATGCGATGACCCCGGGGGGTAAATTTTGGGAAAATGTCCTCAATGTCTCATCGAGAATATTCATACCAAAAATCAACACTAAAGACCCCCGGGGAGAAAAGATACGGAAAATAAAAACGAGGGGGGAGGGGGTGGGGGTCGAAAACCCCCCTATGCCGAGCTTTGAGACAAAATAAATGTGGGTGCAAAAGCAGAGCTCAATCCGAGTTACCGTTTAGTCTGGACCCCTGTCAAACAATTTTTAAAAAGTGCGAAAAATAGCGATTTTATAACATATATCACCCCTCCCCCTGAGGGTCCTGGATGTTTTGCTTTAGTATGTGCCGTCAGGGGCCGCTGGAGATTGAGTATACCAAAAATGAACTCTAAGGATCTTTATGGGGCTGAGATACAGAGGGGTGAAAACCCCGGTTTGGTTACTCGCGTAAACAGTTCTTAGTCGCTCTTTTACATTTTTATTGGCGACGGAAATTTCTTGGCGGCTTCTATTTGGTTTTCTTGACGGGGCGGGACGCTCCCGCGTCCCGTGATAGGATTACTTTTACGATTGTAAAGAACGTGAATTTTATCTTTTATTCAGAGTTACATACATACAAACAAACAAGCAAACAAACCCACATGTGAAACTAATAGAAGCGTATTAAAAAGGCAGAAATTTAGCGTCCTTGAGCCTTAAGTACAGCCCTGAAAAAAACTATATCATTATTTCGGTACTGAAATAATTAAAGCTTTAGAAGAAATCAATTTAGGTACTTTTTGTAAATACATTAAGCTTATTTTCTAAACTGCTACGTTTCAAAAAAGTTACGAAACAGGTGTGTTTATCATATCGTGATAAGCTTATTAGTAAAATTGAGCTACATATTTAATCTGCATTGAATTTGGGAATTACTGGCTACATTAAATATGTACTATTCACTCGTTTTGGAATGGCTATATTTTGGACTGGCGACATTTTGAACCGCGGCGACATTTGGGCAGGGTATTTTCTGTTAACCGATATTCTAATAGGCGGGCTCGACAGTATATCAAAATTTCTATATATAGATTTTTGTTGCTACTTCCATATATGCAGGAGCAACTGCATACTATTTTTCTGGTTGTATCATAGCCAAGGAGTCCAATCGTCGTTGCAATTCAGCTAGAAATGAAAGGATAATTTTCTCACTTTCCGTACCAGCCAATTCAGCAGCCGCTTGTCTCAAGTAAGCCCTACCGTCTAGTATCTTTTTATATGTTCTCTTTACTTCTTGAAATCGCTCTCTGGTGCGGCGGGACATTGATCTAGGAATAAGTGTGTTGTTACACATTTCGTATTCATCAATGACCTCGCATTCGCTGTCCGGAGAAATTTCCTCACGTTCCATACTGAGGTAGGCGACTTCAGTACGACCTTTCCTAGAGTCAAAATACAAGTCGTTATTGTGTTCCTCTAAAATCTTCATGCCTATTTTTAATTTCTTGATGGTTTCCTGATATCCTTGAATTCTTCCAGAAGTTTCTGGGCAGTTTTTTTTCACGTATTCCATTATAAAGCGAGAGGTAGGCTCTGGCTCAATATCTGTTTCTTTTTTTACGTTCAGAGGCTCTTCAGTTTCAGATATGTCCATCACTATTGGCTCCGACTTAATTGTTATGGCTGATAGTTCTTTCTGACTTTTCTCAGATGTGTTCGCACATTGTGTTGAAGGTTTTAATGTGAATACGTCCTTTCTCGAACTGACTGAGTCCACGACAGAATTTTTTTCCTTACCCTCAAACAAAATCTGCACATCCACATCCTCTTGGGACAGCATTGGTTGTTCTTTCGCTGAAACGTTGCTTTTTTTGAAACATTTCAACTGATCTAAATTCGAATTCTCATAAGAGGCTTTTTCTTTACTGCTGAACAAAATCTTACCTTGAATATTTCCTTTTGATCGCGTTGATGGTCCTATTGTCCGTGCGTCCTTCCTTGAACAAGCTGAATCCACAGGTAAGTGCGTTTCCTTACCTGAAAGCAAAATCTCTACATCCTCGTTCTCTTGGGACAGCATTGGTTGTTCTTTAGTCAAAACGTTACTTTCTTTAAAACACTCTAACTGCTCTAAAGTTGAATCCTTATAAGAGGCTTCTTTTTTACTGCTGCACAAAATCTTATCTTGAATATTTTCTTCTGACCATATTGATGGTTTTACCGTCCGTGCGTCCTTCTCTGAACGAGCTGAATCCACAGGTAAATGTGTTTCCTTACCTGAAAGCAAAATCTCTACATCCTCATTCTCTTGGGACAGCATTAGTTGTTCTTCAGCTGAGACGTTGCATTTTTTAAGACATTCCAACTGCTCTAAAGTTGAATTCTCACATGGGGCTTCTTTACTGCTGCACAAAATCTTATCTTGAATATTTCCTTCTGACCGCATTGATGGTCCTATTGTCCGTGCGTCCTTCCTTGAACAAGCTGAATCCACAGGTAAGTGCGTTTCCTTACCTGAAAGCAAAATCTCTACATCCTCGTTCTCTTGGGACAGCATTGGTTGTTGTTTAGTCAAAACGTTACTTTCTTTAAAACACTCTAACTGCTCTAAAGTTGAATCCTCATAAGAGGCTTCTTTTTTACTGCTGCACAAAATCTTATCTTGAATATTTTCTTCTGACCACATTGATGGTTTTACCTTCCGTGCGTCCTTCTCTGAACGAGCTGAATCCACAGGTAAATGTGTTTCCTTACCTGAAAGCAAAATCTCTACATCCTTATTCTCTTGAGACAGCATTAGTTGTTCTTCAGCTGAGACGTTGCATTTTTTAAGACATTCCAACTGCTCTAAAGTTGAATTCTCACATGGGTCTTCTTCTGTGCTATTAAAACAAATCTTATTGTGCACATTTTTTGTTGACAGAATGGGTAAGTTCTTAATTGAAACATTATCTACGTGAGAAAGTTCCAACTCCTGTGTATCAGAAACCACGAACATTTCTTTTGATATTTTTTTATTTTTATTCAGAACTCTTTTTCTTGTAGCTCTTGAACTAGGGTCTGTTATCAGTGCTGATAGTTCTTTACGAGTTGGGTCAGCAGAGTTAGTATATTGCGTCGAATGTCCTAAAGTACGTGCCTCCTTCCAGAAATGAGCTGAATCCCCTACGGATTTTGTTTCCTTATCTTGAAGCAAAAGCTCTGCGTCGAAATTTTCTTGGGACAGCATTGGTTGTTTTTTAGATGAAACGTTGCTTTTTTCAAGAAATTTCAACTGGTCTAAAGTTGAGTCATCAAAAGGGGCTTCTTCTTTACTGATGAACGAAATCTTATCTTGAATAACTTTTTTTGACAGAGTGGGCAATTTTTTAACTGAAACGCTTTTTTTGATAGAATTTTCCGACATATGTTTAATAGAAATTAAGGCAATCTTCACGGCTTCTGACGCTTTATCATTTTTATACTGAGGCCCTTTAGATTTAGTTCCTCTACCTAGTCTGCTGAGAGCCACTTCAGACCATTTACTATGTTTTTTTGAAATATGCAGGTCGTAGGAACCATTCATTGTTTTCCCTGTAAATGAATGGGAAATCTCATGGCTAAAAATAGCGTCTTTTGACTCTTTACTTTTATCTTCAGTTAGGGAGAATGACGTTAAATATTTTGAATTGTAAGCAACTTTAATAGGCTCATTTGGAGTGTTTAGGGTTTTTTCAAATTCATTATCATGGTGATCGGGTTCCACCTTTGAATTAGATGAGGTGAGGTGCGAAACTTTTATCTTTTTTTCAAAGTCTTTTGAAGTGATAGGCACATCAACTTCAGATCTTTCTTTATTACCCTCCATCAAACATATAGATGATGCTGACGTTGAAGTAGATAACTTACGTTTCCGTGTTGAGGAATGCAATGCAAACGTTGATATGCATGAGCCATCTTGGGAATTGGAATTCTTACGGTTCTTTTGATCATCAATGATCAAACTGGTATCATTCTTTTTTAAGCTCAAACTGGGATTTAGATTATTGAGTTTGCTTAGATTGTTCTGTTCTTTTATGGTTTCTGAAGAGATAGAAGCTGACATTTCTTTATTTTTACATTTTTCACTATCTTGTAAAATGTTAAAAATTAACTTCGCTATACTAGATGCTTTTTCTTCTTTTTCTTGTGAATCATTGCATATTGTACTTGCCATACCGACTGCTCTTTCGTCTTTTTCTTGCGACTTGTTGCATATTGTATTCGCCATATTGGATGTTTCTTCATCACTGCTTCGTGAACTGTTGTAAATTGTACTCGCCAAGCTAGATGTTTTTTCCTTATTACCATGTGCACTGCAGGAAATTGTGCTTCCCATATTGGATCTTTCTTCAACAACAGTTGAAGGTGTACTGTTGCAACGGGTTAAATGTATTTCGGGAGCCACCACGCGGTTTTCCTTAACTCTTGATACTAATGAAGCAGCTCCATTTCGCGAAATATTTAAGGAACTCGTATCAGCTGATGAGGTTAAAGGCTCAGTTGTATTGAAAGCAGTTGCTTCCCCAACGACTATGGGTAAGTTCACTATGTGCTCTAAAACTGACAAGTTTCCGTTTGGCAAATATGGCGTTGTATCTGCTTGAAATAATTCCTCTCCTGTACTTGATTCAACTTTTTGTTCCAAAACTTCATTATTTGAACCTGAATTAAATATCTTGCCAGTAAAAAATGACACTTCACTAGCAGATTCTACTACCATATTTGACGTATTCTGCTCTGCCCCCTCAGATACTGTTCGTTGTTTTCCTTGCTGATTGTCTTTATGGAGCAGTTTTTCACATGTTTCTTTATCTGTCGAGTATTCTTGTTCACACCGTTGTATAGAATGGCTTAATACATTACACTGTTTTTCTGTTGTGTCACTGATTAGCACATCAACCTTACTCTCTAAAGTAGAACATCCATCACGAATAAATTTTGATGTGTGAGACATGGATTTTCGTTTTGTCAATGCTCCATCAATGTGTTGAACCTTTGACAATCTTTGCATTGATGTTGCATCGTTCTTAATTGTATGTATACTATCACGTTTCTTACTTCTTGAACTGTTAAAAGATTCAGAAAAATCCATGTTTCTTTGAATATGACAGGCATGTATAGGATCCATTGATGTAAGCGAAGAAAGCTTGGAATTATTTTTTTCTGGTGTAGTTGAAAAATATGTGTGATTTACAATTGATTTACAAATGTGTTTGGATATGCATTTGGAATTATGTGAAATTGCACTACTAATTACTGATGCACTCTCTGGATTATTTGAGAGCTGGTTTTTGACGAAATCGCAACTTTGGCTTCTGCAATGAACAGAATTACAATCCGATTGCAAAGCATTGGAATTCTCATAATTATTCAGTACGCTATCGGGATTGTCAATTTTTGCCTCTAGCTGATCAAAATCATGTTTAGCTTGAATATTTTTCTGTAAAAATCTATTGTGTTTACATTCATTTTCATCATGGAAATTCTTCTCTTCGTCACCCTGCACTTTAATTTGCTTTATGAAATTAATCGCAGAATTTAGATCTCGAAATTTTATTTCAAATGGAATACGACCTTTGTCAGAAATAAGTTTTCTGTCATCATTACTAGTGGAATGATTCGGCTTTAAGAGATTCAGATGCGGTGCTTCTTTCAGTTCATGGATCAGAAAATGATCGGAAATACTTCCACGAACACTATTATCGTCCATTTCAAGATTCAGGTCTCCCGGTTCAAAGTAATGCAAGATTTCCTTTAGTGCGGCTTCCTTTTTAACACCGCTTGATAGTTTATTTTGCACTAATTTTAAAAACCTCACTATGATTTCATTTGTAGCTTTACTGTTACTCTGATTAGTGTCGAAGCAAAAATTAGCTGCGAAATCACTACTAACATGCTCTTGAGAAATGGGCAAGTTTGGTGGAATACCATCAGCTAATTCTGATCCTTCGAAAATACTGTTTGAACTCTCTGGGAAGGCTTGTAAAGGATCATCGTCAACTGACAGTGGCACATCTTTGGAATAATCACCGACTGGAGTCAATTTCGGCATAAGCTCTAATTCTTTTGTGGACGTACAAGTGGAAGTACTATCCCCTGCTTCCAGAAATTTTGGCGAACCTTTTTTTGGAGCAAAGCCCGATAAATTTATTATATGTTTCCTCAAAGGCGTTGACTTGAGATAGCTCCCCTCCTGAGAGTCCATTATTCCTTCATCTGTAACTTTATTGTTACTCTGATTATTGTCGGGGCAAAAATTAGCCTCGGAATCACCACTGTCATGCTCATCAAAGGCTACTGAAGCGAGAAATTTTGTCGAAATACTCTGAGATAATTCTGATCTATCTAAAATACTGTTTGAATTCTCTATGGAATGCAGCGTAGAATTATCGTCAGTTGACAGTTGTAAATTTTTAGCGTTATCAAAGATTGTAGTCAATTTCATGGTAAGTTCATTTCTTTTTGTTGAAGTATCAATAGAGTTAATGTTCTGAGCGTATGGCAATTTTGGTGGACTTTCTTTTAAAGCAAAATCCGAGAATCTAGTTATTCGTTTCTTCAAAGGCATTGACTTAGGATACTTCTCCTCCCGAGAGTCTGTATTTTCAGTTTCGAGTTCGTTAAACGGCGAAGTTGTAGTTGATCGGCTTTCCTCTTCTGTCGTATCGACTTCCGAAGCTGTATTTTGCAATGTAGGTGGCACAAAATATCGTGCTCCAGAACTACGTTTGCAAAAGTCATTCGGTTGGATATTGTCTTCACCAGAATCAATTACTCCACTTGTTGAGAGTTTAATAAGTGCCAGCGCAGTGGTTGAAAGCAGTCTAGGTCTTTTAACATAATTTAATCGTGATTGTTCATCCGACATGCTATTTTCTTGAATGCATCCAGCTGTTTCGTTAGCAGATGATGGTAAATTCAAATTACAAGTGCTGTCTGACAAAGTGTTTGCATACGATGAAGTCCGCTTTTTGAAAGTGACTGATTTCAATATTTTCTCACTGGGATTATCTTCATCGACCGAGCATTCGTTTCTTTCGTAAGGATCTAATACGTTATCTTCAAAAGATTCCGTTGCTAGTCGAAAATGAGACGATGTTGATTTTGAGCTAGCAGTGGTGATGCGCCCTCGAAAGTGTTTAGAAGCACGAATCTTTTGAGGCGATTGTTGTACACAGTTTGTATGTTTGCGCTTCTTTAAGATTGATTTATCTTTTCCGGGAGTTTCATGTGAGGTTACAGAATGCGCATCTTTTACTGCTTCAGGGAGAGATGATGATTGCATATCCAACGAGTTTTGTTTGACTTCAGAAGGTATCAAAGCTGATCTTTTATTGTTTTGACAAGAATCATTTTCTGTAGACGTCATAGGAGGGAGAACCTTATAAACTAGGCCGGGTACCGTGGTTGACATCCACATATAAACAGTGTTTGCCTTTTCACTTTCATTTATATCAATGTTTAAATTCCCTTTACTTTTGCCTGTTGAATAAGTTAGTTCCAATTTTTTGAATGTTTTTAACGCATGTGAGCTAGCCGAAAAATAAGTGTTCGCAGCTGTCTCTTTAGCACTTTTAGTTTCTAAAACAATATCGCATTTTCCTGATTCTGGTGTCATAGGTGTTTCTGATGCACCTAAATTATATGAAAAATCATTATCACATTTAAGCTTGTTTCTTTCAGAATTTGACTTACTTTGCTGTTTGGTTATTGAAATATTTAGTTTTGATATTTTCATTGTATTTAATCTGTCGCAATCTGAGAAAGTAAACTCATCTCTGGTACTATTGGAAGGTAATGTGTCGTAACTCTCACATGTAGAGCTTAAAACAACTTCAGGTGCAGCTGTTTTTAACCGCCTAATAGAAGAGTTCGATGTTAGTTCCTCTTCGCACGCAAAGTCATTTGCTTCTTTAGAAGCAAGTGCAATTACAGGACTTCCCTTTTCTAATGTGTCGTAACTCTCACATGTTGAGTTTAAAACAACTTCAGGTGCAGATATTTTTGACCGCTTAGTAGAAGAGCTTGATGTTGGTTCTTCTTCACACGCAAAGTCATTTGCTCTGTTAGAGACAAGTGCAATTAAAGAACTTTCCTTTTGTAATGTGTCGTAACTCTCACATGTAGAGCTTAAAACAAATTCAGGTGCAACTGTTTTTGACCGCCTAATGGAAGTATTCGATGTTGGTTCTTCTTCACACATTAAGTCATTTGTTCCGTTAGAAGCAAGTGAAATTACAGAACTTTCCTTTTGTAATGTGTCGTAACTCTCACATGTAGAGCTTAAAACAACTTCAGCTGCAGCTGTTTTTGACCGCCTAATAGAAGAGTTCGATGTTAGTTCCTCTTCGCACGCAAGGTCATTTGCTTCTTTAGAAGCAAGTGCAATTACAGAATTTTCCTTTTGTAATGTATCATAACTTTCACATGTAGAGCTTAAAAAAACTTCAGGTGCAGCTGTTTTTAATCGCCTAATGGAAGTATTCGATGTTGGTTCTTCTTTACACATTAAATCATTTGCTTCGTTAGAGGCAAGTGCAGTTACAGAACTTTCCTTTTGTAATGTGTCGTAACTGTCACGTGTAGAGCTTAAAACAACTTCAGGTGCAGCTGTTTTTGACCGCTGTATAGAAGAGTTCGATGTTGGTACTTCTTCACACGCAAAGTCATTTGCTCCGTTTGAGGCAAGAGCAATTACAGGATTTTTCTTAATTAATGTGTCATAACTCTCATATGTAGAGCTTAAAACAACTTCAGGTGCAACTATTTTTGACCGCCTGATAGGAGAGTTCGATGTTGATTCTTCTTCATACGCAAAGTCATTTGCTCCGTTAGAGGCAAGTGTAATTACAGGACTTTTTTTTTTACTTTCAGACGTAGTAGAATCATTTTTGGACGTTTCCGGACGTTTTTCTGAAATAACAGTGTTTAGATCCGTTACAATATTTTGCGTGACATTAGTATGCACTACATTCCCAGAAATTTTATAATCGTTTTGTAATGTCAGAAGATTTAAACGCGAACATGTGACTGAAACTTCTTTTAATTGACAGCTATTTTTCGTGGTAGGTATGTGGATGTCTTTAAGTGCAATAGACTTAGATGAATTAAGACTTTCCCCGAATGACTTTTTTAGTTTTTTTCTTAACTTTGTACTGTCAGACTTACGTTTAACTGCAGAGTCAGGAGCCGTGGATATCTGAGAGGAATAAAGCGGTACTTTGATGTTATTTCTTGGTGATGATTTTACTTCTAAAGGCGCTCTTATGATTGGAATTACAGTATATTGTTCCGATGAGAAATTTTGATTTTCACAGTTGCTTTTCTTTTTCTCCTTTTTAATAATCAGCTTTGTTGTAAACGGTTTATCAACACGAGTAGAGGAATCCACTTCGTTTGACTTGGAAATATTTTCATGCTTTTGAGTTAATGTCTCGGGAGCGATAGCGCTACAAACATTAGCAGGATGAGTTGTGGTCTTGCTTTGACAAACCTCAACGTTGTGTTTTGAGTACTTACGTTCCTCTTTGGAAGATTCTTGTTTTTTGTGAATGTCTTGTGTAAGACTAGCCAATCTGTACCGTGTTAGATAGCGTGGATGCAACGAAATCGAATTTTTTGAGGAGTTTCTCAAATTGTTATATTTAGTAGTTGACTGAAAACTTTGCTTTGTTAATTTAACAGAATCAGCGAAATTATCACTAAGCGTTTCTTTCGATGGGGGTGCCTGTTTGATAGAAAGCCGATTTGAAATATTTGTTTCATTGTTTTCTTCATTTGTGACAGCATGATTTAAAATGGATTTTTCAACTGAATAAAATGCTGATTTGCCACCACAAAAAGTTGATGAAAATTCATCTGAAGGCAAATTATTTCCGCATACGCTGGTACTCTCAGAGCTCGTTTCTTCTGCAATTCTATTCAAAATATCAGGCTGTTGGGAATTATTTAAGGTCTTTTGGGGTCTTTCTGATAATTGAATGCTAGGGGAAGGCGAAATAGCAGTAGCAATATCTGTGTTAGTCACTTTCTCCTGGTCTTTCACCTGGTTATCCACATAAGAATTCTTCATAATGCCGTTAACTGACGACACCAACGTTTCGCTGTTAGATTCAGTTCCAGACATTGAATCATTGTGATCGACAGGATTTATCGCAGTAGAAACACCCTCGGAATTAACTGAATGAGAGACGTTTTTATGGGTATTGAAACTGCATGATTGAGAATCAGGAAACTGCATATTTTCAGAAGTAGAGTTTGAATCTTGGATTTTCAGGGACATAGATGCTTCCATTGGACTTATCAAAGTTGCGCAGCTGTTAGGGATTTCTGAAATATCCTGCGCACCAAAATAGGCTGCTAAGAAAGTCTTAAGGGCAGAATCTAATGCTAGAACCTGGTTATCCACATTAGGATTATTCATAATGCCGTTACCTGACGACGCTAGAACTTTGCTATTAGATTCTATTCTGGACATTGAATCATTATAACATATATGATTTATCGCAGTGGAAACACCCTCGGGATTGACTAAATGAAAGAAGTTTTTACGGGTATTGAAATTGGATGATTGAGAATCAGGAGATTGGATATTTTCAGAAGTAGAGTTTGAATCTTGGATTTTCAGGGAAGTAGATGCTTCCATTGGACTTTTTAAAGTTGTGCCACTGACATCTATTTTTGAATTCTTTTGCCCATCAGAATAGGCCGCTAGGAAAGCCTTAATGGCAGATGCAAATGCCAGAAATTTAGAATTAGTACTTGAGTTAATTTTTACACTTGGTTCTAAAATGGTTTTAGCAGTGTTTAGATCTTCAGTATTTCTTGAATTGCAAAGTGTTTCAAAATTTATGGAAGCGTCAGAAATTTGTGATATTTGAGATGAACATTCCAGTTTTAAACTGCTACAACTGGCTTCATGATTGGAATTTTTCGAGAAAGGAATATTATTCATAAAAATTTTATCGCTACTTATTTTATTCTGGTCATCAGCTTCAGAATGCAAAGCAGTAGAAAATATTTGACCGTTTTTTAAATATTTTTTTAAACTTAAAGTATTTTCGGAAATGTTTGAACTGAACACTTTTTCAGGATTTGAAAATTTGTCAAAACAGCTCGATGTTGTAGACTTGGATTTTAATTGAGAATTTGCAGTTCGCTTTTCTGCAGGTAAAAAGGTTACAAAAGAAGACGTTTCAGACTTCGTAGAGCTTTGTTTCTGTTCAGTGACTTCTGTATTTTGGGCAGCAATCATGGGATCATGTGAACTAAATTCTCCCTGAGCAATTGTATTATAGTTTGAAATCTCTTTTGAAGAATATGCAGCATTGTCAGTCTTTTGTGAGTTCAGAGACACTTCCTGAGATTTATCGTTGGTTTTTTGTCCCTTCTTTTCCATTAAACTTATTTGATGTTTAAAAGGCTCAGGTTGTCCCTGATTTTTGTTAGCACACATCGAGTTTAGTACATAAGACGCCATTATATGTATAACGCCCGTGAGATCGTTAGCATCCATAGACGATTTTGTAGTTTGCTGTGGATCGCCTAAAAATTTAGTGAAGTCCTCCATTGACCATTCCTTATTGCAAATCAATGAAGATAGTTGCTGTGAATTTAAAACTACACCGCTAAAACCTCTGTTGAGGATGCGATCATTTGGTTTGTTGTGATCATCTGAGGCTCCATTTTTTCCTCGATCAGACGATCCGTGTATCTCTCTATGATTTCTTTTGCAGCTTGAATGCAATTGTTTGCCTTCTTTGAAACCCCATTTCATCGTCTTTAACTCCATGCAACTTGATGTGCTGGGTCCTTGCGTTGAGGAAGATCCTTGGTTCCCCAAATGAACTTCTCTTTTGTCATCGCTCAGGGACTTTTTTTTCAATCTGGGGTCACAAATACTGCCACTATCACTAAATAGTTCTAACTCTTCAACATAAACTAAAGGTTCAGCTCTAAGTTTTAAACTTTCCCTCCTATTTGGTTTACTTTTATAGTGAGGATCTTTAACATGAGCTTTAGGTTTACATTTATCGTGCTTTAATGTTTCTTTAGCTGTTGTCTGTCTTACATGAGAGTGACCAGCATGAATTGCTGGTTTAACTGTGGAATTTTTTGAGCTTTCATGCACATCTGCTCTGCTGCTACGCCCCATGTCGGTTCCTTTCGGCTTCGAAACTGGTTCCCTTCCATTATCACGAAGAATAGAAATGTGATTAGCTTCATCTTCTGAACTAAAATTAGCGTTTTCCATTTCGTTCCGCGGATACTGTTTTTACTGCAAGAATACTCATTCATAAATTTTAAATTTTAAATGTTTATATTTGTCTGGTGTTGCATTTTTGGGGAAAAATGTAATAAAGATGACATTCACATCATCTTTTGCCTTGCTTGCATAAATATTAGAATTCGGAATGTCTTCTTTTCTGAAAACGTCGTCCCCCTTCTTAAAACGAAAGAAATGATTTCATCTTCTGTGTGCTACTGAAAATCTACTTCATATAAAGTTTATAAATATGTATTTTCTGAAGCTAATGCATTTGTAGTTCGAAAATGCGATATTGTTACAAAGTTGCTTTTCCGCAAAGAGTACATTAAACGTGAATTTCTTACTGACCTCTTTCAAGAAAATGCTTCCTGTTATAATCTTCTTTCGTTTGTCAAGAACATCATGTACGTCATAACTGAATTCGTTATGAAAACTTACCTTCTGTATTCGAGCCTTTCTGTTTCTTTCAATTTCTGGCAAAGTTCTATCGGCGCCAGTATCTTCGCAGTCAAACCTAAAAAATATAGAGCAGAAAAGCAAATGAGTAAAAATATTTTTATTAATGATACTTTTTCAGTATTAAATACTGTATTATCGATCCAAAAAGATCCACGTATGTGTTTTAAAAAGACTCAAACGCCGATACACTGTAAAGAAAAAGAATAAGAAATCTAAGGCATCTCTGGAAATTAAGGGACTTAAATTCTGGCAGTAACTCTCTGGCAAAAAAATGGACGTTTTTGACTTAAAGTCAGTGACCATCCTGAAACTAACCTAGAATTTTCCCGAACAATTCAGAAACTTTCCCAATCATTAAATTGATAATAAGAAGCATTTTGATAATAATCAAATCATAGTTTAAAAAACTAATGAATCAAACTAAAAAGAACTAGCATTAATATTAAAGGTGAAACTATATTTCATGATAATCTAACTGATTGCTCTCTGATTTTAAAAATATTTGAATATCCGCTAAGTTTACATGCGCTTATAATACATCAACATGTAATATAGTTGAGCCTTTAGTATTAAAAATATTATTAAATATATTACTTTTGTGCAAGGAACGTGATTTACTTGTTTTTGCAAAGAACGTGAATGTTATCTTTTATTCAGAGTTGCATACAAAACTGTAACACTTATAACACATCATCTTGTTTTATAGTTTAGTCTTCAGTGATAATGTTAGTTTTAAATATATTACTTGTACCTTTGTAAAGAACGCGAATTTTATCTTTTATTCAGAATTACATACATACATGCAAACGAACAGACAAACCCACGTGTGAAACCAATAAAAGCATATTAAAAATAGTTCTTTATGAACGGCTATGCAGTAGGACTGATTTTGAGATAAAAAAATCGGAGTCAAGAGTTGATGACTTTAAAATTCCTAATTACTTTCCCTGTGCAAGTGCTCAACAGTACCAGGGCTGCGGAAGCGGAGTCAGAGTCATTGAGTTGGACTTATTTTGGAGTAAAGGATTCGGAATCAAAGACTTTAAAATTCCTACGGAGGGTTGACCCACTTTTACTGATACATTATTCAATTCTTTTCTAACCGTTAGAAAATTTCCAAATTAACATCATTTGTTTTCTTATGATGTATGACCACTTATAAGGTCATTATTTTTTATTTAAATTATATATTAATTAATTTAAGAGTGGTTTGACTCACAATGGTTAGAGGATGAAAAAACGATACTAAAATAATGATATATCTAATAAAATGCTGTTACAATATCCTAGGTAATAGTTACATCTAATTACGTACCGTAAGTTGTTAAAAGAATTTAATTGTCTTCTGACATGGATTAAAGTGTTCTTTAAAACTACGAGAGTAAAATTTTGATAAGGGGCCGTATACAAAATGAAATGAACACAAAGTCTGAATTTTCAAATGGGAACCCCTACATTTGGTTACATAATTAGGCGCAGAGGACCAAAAGTAATCTGGGTACCAAACGACATTACTTTAGGATCAATGGAACAAAAGGTATGACTGACCAAAGATTTAGAGACCACCACCACATTAAAAATGCTACTTTCTAGGTCGAAATTTACAAAGAGTAGATCTTTTCGATTAAACTACCTAAAGCAACTCGCAATAATAGGTTTGCTTTTCGTAATTAATTAAAAATTCTCGGGTTTTGTTAAAGTTATAATATTTTTTGAAACTTGGAAGAGAAAACTCTACTGTAGAGTTCAAGGGAAAATGCAACATTCTATCGTTTTGATTAATCAAAGATAGATGCATACTTTTAACTACGCGATAACCCATGACGCACTCACATACCTTCTGGAGAGAGGTTACAATTTAAAAGTAACCTCATGCATTTATATAAACTACTGTATTAGGATTGGCAATAATGTTAAAACCGTGGCTCAGAATTAAAAAAACGTCTAATTGTCACAGATTGTTCCGAATAACCACTAAAAATACCACAGTTTTCTATGAAAATCAAGTCCCACGTAAAAAGTTTTCTGAATTGCTACATGTTGCATGAAAGCAGACTTTTTACTAATGGACAAACAATTGGATTGTCTACCAGTTTTAAAATATACTCAGCAGTTTTATTAACCGTTTCGCTTGCAACACATTATTACTGTTGAAAACTAAATACTGTATAAAAACGCTGAGCATTTTCTGCAACTGTTGGATAAGCATGTTCCTCTTTCTTTACATAGAAGTTCCCTGTTATTGTTTCAGTTGGCACAATTGTATATGGTCCCTAAAAATGATTCTTTTGGCATATCTTAAAAACTACGGGATATTTTGAGCTCCCATTTTGGATTCTCTTTTGAAACCCCTTATAGATTGTTTCTCCATCAAAACATTATATGGTTCCAGATCATCATTTTTTCAAATACTAATTTCATAATTCATAAAAAATTCAAATTTTATTTGAGAAGAAGTCAATGACGTTTTTATTTTTGGGTTGGTTCATACTTTGATAGAAAAAAACAAACTTTGCCGTACCTATCGTGGTTGAGGTAGTATATGCCCAAGTATCAAAACTATTATTAACATTACGGGACGGTTTTTCTTAGTTCAATTGTGAAGCAACGGCTGGAGCAAATTTAAAACGATTTGGTATATAAAGTTAAATAATGTTGCTGATCACAAATATGCGATAAAAAAGGGGGCTATTCATTGAAAATTTTAAAGTTGATGCCGATTTTAATCTGAAGACGACCCCTTAACAACATTTTACCAATAGAAATTTGTACAGCACATTATTCCTAAAAAAATAACATATTACACGTGTCTCTAGAATTAATAGTCTTCGAATACGAGCGAGTGTTTCGTTTTTTTTTCTTCTATGACTGTACATACAGACGTCATGAGAAAACTGGTCGTAATTAACTTGGGGGTGGTCGAAAAGGCTGGTTATATTTTGGTTCAGTCATAGAAAAAAAAAAACGAAACACTCGCTCGTATTCGAAGACTATTAACACTAGAGACACGTGTAATATGTTATTTTTTTAGGAATAATGTGCTCTATAAATTTCTATTGGTAAATTGTTGTTAAGGGGTCGTCTTCATATGAAAATTGGCATCAACTTTAAAATTTTCTATGAAAACCCCCCTTTTTTATCGCATATTTGTGATCAGCAACATCATTTAACTTTGTATACCAACTCGTTTTAAATTTGCTCCAGCCGTTGCTTCACAATTGCATTGAGAAAAAAACGTTCCGTAATGTTAAAAATATTTTTGATACTTGGGCATATAATACCTAAACCACGATAGATACGGCAAAGTTTGTATTTTATATCAAAGTATAAACCAACCCAACAATAAAAACGTCATTAACTCCCTCTCAGATAAAATTTTGAATTTTTTATGAATTTTGAAATTAATATTTGAAAAAATGATGATCTGGAACCATGTAAAAAATGTTTTAAATTTATTAAAATGAATGATGTTGCAGGGTTGGAGTTTTGCAAGGAAAGCAGGACAAGGGGTCATTGTTTTAAGCTGTTTAAACCTCAGGCGAACCTGGAAATTCGAAAAAATTACTATTTTAGCAGGGTAGTGGGAACTTGGAACAGCTTACCGGAAGAGGCGGTCATTCATGAAAATGTTTCTGGAAACATGAATTGTTTTGCCGATGATGTCAAACTTATGGGGGTTGTAGAAAATGACGAACAAATAAATCAGCTGCAACAGGATTTGGATCATATTACTAAATGGGCAGACAAGTGGGGTATGGCAGTTAATGTTGGGAAATGTCAAGTACTGCATTTCGGTCATGGAAATAAGCATACAAGCTATTATTTACAGGGTTCAGTCATTAGTAGGGCAGATAATGTTATGGATCTAGGTGTCTTAATAAATCAGGATTTCAAGTCCAGTCAACAGTGCAGCATAGCTAGTAACAAAGCCAATAGGATGCTTGGGTTTATTAATAGATCTATTTCAAACAAATCTAAAGAGCAATGGAGTAGATGGCTTTAAGAGGGCCATTGATCTTCATTGGGGTCTTTAATTTGACTAGGACCAGCCAAGTTGGGCCCTGAGCCTGCTGCTGGTCGCCACATTTGTATTTGTATTTGTATTTGTATTTGTATTTGTATTTGTAATATTTTGATGGAGAAACAATCTAGAAGGGGTTTCAAAGGAGAATCCAAAATGGGAACTCAAAATATCCAGTAGTTTTTGAGATATGCTAAAAGAACCAGTTTTAGGGACCATATACAACTGTGCAAACTGAAACAATAGCAGGGAATTTCTATGCAAAGAAAGAGGAATATGCTTATCCACCAGTTGCAGAACATGCTCAGCGTTTTTATTATAATATTTAGTTTTCAACAGTTATAATACCTTGAAAGCGAAAAACTAATAAAACTTCTAAGTATATTTTAAAACTGGTAGACAATCCAATTTTTTGTCTATTAATCAGAAGTCTGCATTCATGCAACATGTAGCAATTCAGAAAACTTTTTACGTGGACACTTGATTTTCATGGAAAACTGCGGTGTCTCGGAAGGTTATTTGGAATAATTTGTAACGATTATACGTTTTTTTAAATTCTGAGCCACGGTTATAACATTTTTGCCAATCCTAATACAGTAGTTTACATAAACACAAGAAGTTACTTTTAAGTTGTAACCTCTCTCCAAAAGGTGTGTGTTGCAACGGTTAGTGCGTAGCTAAAAGTATGCATCCATCTTTGTTTAATCAAAAAGATATAATGTTGCGCTTTTCCCTTGAACTCTACACAGTAGGGTTTTCTCTTCCAAATTTCAAAAAATATTATAACTTTAACAAAACCCGAGAATTTTTAATTAATTACGAAAAGCAAACGTGTTATTGCGAGTAGCTTTAGGTAATTAAATCGAAAAATTATGATTTGTCTACTCTTTGTAAATTTCGACCTTGAAAGTAGCTTTTTAAACGTGGTGGTGGTCCCTGAATCTTTGGTCGGTCATAACTTTTGTTCTACTGGTCCTAAAGTAATGCCGCTTGGTACCCAGAGTACTTTTGGCCCTCCGCATCTAATTATGTAACCAAATGTTCCCATTTGAAAATTCTGACTTTGAGTTCATTTCACTTTGTATATAGCCCCTTATCAAAATTTTACTCACATAGTTTTAAAGAAGACTTTAATCCATGTCAGAAGACACCTTTCTTTTGTTCTTGGCAAGTATAGCAGCCGAATAATTCAGAGTGTTTTGTTTTTTTTTCTATGACTGTACGTACAGTCATAGAAAAAAAAACGAAACACTCTGAATTATTCGGCTACAAAACTTGCTAAGAACAAAAGAAAGATGTCTTCTGACATGAATTAAAGTCTTCTTTAAAAATATGTGAGTAAAATTTTGATAAGGGGCTATATACAAAGTGAAATGAACCCAAAGTCTGAATTTTCAAATAGGAACCCCTACATTTGGTTACATAATTAGATGCGGAGGACCAAAAGTATGCTGGATACCAAGCGGCATCACTTTAGGATCAGTAGAACAAAAGTTATGACCGATCAAAGATTTAGGGACCACCACCACATTTAAAATGCTACTTTCAAGGTCGAAATTTACAGAGTAGACAAATCAAATTTTTCGATCAAATTACCTAGAGCTAATCGCAATAACACGTTTGCTTTTCGTAATTAAGTAAAAATTCTCGCTTTTTGTTAAAGTAATAATATTTTTTGAAATTTGGAAGAGAAAACCCTACTGCGTAGAGTTCAAGGGAAAAATGCAACATTCTATCTTTTTGATTAAACAAAGATAGATGCATACTTATAGCTACGTACTAACCCATGCAGCATATACCTTCTGGAGAGAGGTTACAATCTAAAAGTAACCTCTTGTATTTATATAAACTACTGTATTAAGATTGGCAATAATGTTAAAACCGTGAGTCAGAATTTAAAAAAAACGTCTAATCATCAAATTATTCCGAATAACCTTCCGAGGTACCACAGTTTCCGATGAAAATCAAATGTCCACGTAAAAAGTTTTCTGAATTGCTATATGTTGCATGAAAGCAGACTTCTCACTAATGGACAAAAAATTAATTGTCTACCAGTTTTAAAATATACTCAGCAGTTTTATTAACTGTTTTGCTTGCTACATATTATTACTGTTTAAAACTAAATACTATATAAAAACTCTGAGCATGCTCTGCAACTGGTGGTTAGGCATAGTTCATAAAAAATTCAAAATTATATCTGAGAGGAAGTCAATGACGTTTTTATTGTTGGTTTGGTTCATACTTTGATATTAAAAAAAAACTTTGCCGTACCTATCGTAGTTTAGGTATTACATGCCCAAGTATCAAAAATATTTTTAATATTACGGGACGGTTTTTTCTCAGTTCAATTGTGAAGCAACGACAGGAGCAAATTTAAAACGGTTTGGTATACAAAGTTAAATTATGTTGCTGATCACAAATATGCGATAAAAAAGGGGGGTTTTCATAGAAAATTTTAAAGTTGATGCCAATTTTTATATGAAGATGACCCCTTAACAACACTTTACTAACAGAAATTTGTAGAGCACATTATTCCTGAAAAAATAACATATTGCACTTGTCTCTAGTGTTAATAGTCTTCGAATACGAGCGAGTGTTAAGTTTTTTTTCTCTATGACTGTACATGTGCACGTGCTGACAGGTTGAAAAGACCACTGAACATTCATTCGTGGGTTAGCAAAATCAAATTTTAGACCAAAATGTGAGTGAATTTTTTTTTCGCGATCACAATACTTCCTTTACCACGTATAAGGAAGTATAGATGGCTGAAGAATCTTTCAGTTTTGCTTCATATTTTGCATAATACAGGTAAAAAATAAAGGTTCATCATGATATATTTACGGTATTTATGTATATTTTTAAATAAAACCTATTGTTCACTATGCAATAATATATTTCGTAATAACATATCTACCCCGTATGCTGTATTGAATATTTAGTAGCAAACTGTGCAGTTACTGCCAACTTCTAGTCAATTCTGTATGATAATTACGAGTGCAAAAGGCAGGTAAACAGCAGTGTCTGCTATACCCCTCTCTGCGCTTGCAAAATCAAAATTCAATCTATTACCCAAAAAATGTCTCGGTATAAACATATAGTATCGCCTATGTTCGAAGTTCAATGTTTTGTTGATGTTTGTGGGAAATCAAAAACGCGTTTTTTCAAATATCTCAAAAACTTATTTTTGCAGATACTGCCGTTTACCTGCCCACGCCAGTGTGCCCCAACTAATTACTGGATGAAGATTCAGATACAGATCGTGAGAAAACATTGCGTTAGAGCGAAGCTCATGTTCGCTGTTTGGGTGAGGGAGAGAACATGGTTGAGCTGACATGAAGCAAATGGAAGGACAGGTTTAAATGTATGCTCAAAAATTACTAAAGTCTAGAAAAACAAAGAGTAGGAAGTAAAAGCGCGAGGGACCTGCCCCACGCTCTGTACTCACTTCGCGGGGGAAGTGGGCAAAGAAGAGATCTACTGTTAGGACCAATCCTAACATGGTAGGGGTCTTAAGGAGCGCCAGCTTGTACCGCCTTAACCAGCAAGCCTTTTCTTGTTGGCAGGAGTGGAGAGAGTCGCATAAAGCAAGAAGGCTATAGGCCTTGAGGCTCTATTTAATGAATAAACTTAATGACAACCGTTTTGAACACTGTTGCAACATCTTTTTCCTGGCGAATAAAACTGAAACTACATGCAACACAATTCTTCTATTAAAAATCCATACAAAAATTATGTCCTATTCTTTTAATGGAGCAAGGAGGTTAATTGCAAATTTGGGTCTGGTGTTTCAGTAAGTTTGCTAAAAAATTGGCAAATTTCCGTTGCATTTAGTTATATCAGAGCACTGCACTAACTACAGTAAAACAATTGAGTAATGTTCCATTGTTAGTGGATGTAACGTTACACAACTTGTGGAGTAAGCTGTTCCGATTTTATAAAAACTCTAATTGTTGGCCGAAAGTTTCACGTTGCCTGTGTCAAGTTCCACCAAGCGCCACTTATAACGTTATTATTTTTTATTTAAATTATATATTAACTAAAATAAGGCACGTTTGACTCACAATGGCTTAAAGATGAAACAACACTGAAATAATGATATATCTAATAACTGCTTGTGGATGCACACTGCACAGACATTCGACAAAAGTTTTTATCTGATGTCTGCGCATCCATAAACTCACATTTTTTTACATAGCAAAAGGCGTTCCTTGTAAATCCGAAACACGTGTCTGTAGTATCCCTGTGTATTTGCGCTTTTTTAACGTTGTATTTATACTTTACATTTATTATACAAAGGTATTTATATACTTCACATGTGATTATTTCCTTATTGTACTACACGCACACAAAATGGCGAAAACACAAAAACAACGTATGGTTCTACTTCATACCATGCGACCATATGATGCTCATCAGTTAAAGAAATGTTTCAATCTGAAAAAGAGAGAATAAATTAAACCTCCTCAGTTTCCCCTGTATATCAACAAATTTAATTCCTGCCAATGAATCACGTTAATCAGCTGAAAAGTATAAAATAAATTCCTTACGCAAAAACATAAATATAATCTTCACGAGCGAGTGTATGATTGATATTTTTTTTTTACAAAATGGACCGCTTAATGATCCTTAAAATGATTTTTACCGAATCCTTTAAGAATCCTTAAGCTGCGCTTTTTTCAGGTCTCGGTTAACTGTTCTTCGAAAGAGCCAAAAGTATTTCGTTCAAAATACAAAACGAAATTTATTGAGGCATTTTAGTCATTCTCTAAGTCTTAATTAATTGTTAATCATCTTATTTAAGTTTCTTGAAACACTAATTGTCTTACCCACTAAAAAATATTGAATTCATTAGTCATTTTTTACTGAACAATGCTTCAATTTCAACAATCTCCCCTTTTTTTTCTTTCTGGTTTAATCTTTACGTTTGCTTTTGTTTCAGTAATACGATATTTTAGCGATGGTTAAAATGTTTCTATTTCCCTTTAATTTAACAGTATTTTAAAGAACTCTTCCAGAGAAAAAACAGCTTATTTGAATAACTGAGACAATTAAAAGTTTCTAAAACATATCTTTTAAAAAAGGAGTTATTATTATAATCCGAATAGTAGTATTATCTGAATCGGTATAACTTTTCTAAACAACGGGAACTGTCTAAAAAAGTAAGTAATTCGATAATTTAAAAACCTCTTTTAATTACGATAAAATGTTTAATAAAATTTCATTGTTAAAACAATCTAAAGGGAGTTTTCTGATTTGATGGGTTAAAAAATCAATGTTTTCATACATAAATTGTTTCATTAATTTATCTAGATTATGGTAGAAAAATGAATTTCTAAAATTCGAAGCTATTATACAGATGCAGCAGTTAAGAAGAGGCAGTTGTTTGGAGAGCTAAGATGAGAGTTAAAACTTTCAAACGTGGTTTTGCCAGTACTACACTATATAAAATGAATGTTGTTTTAACAGTATAATACAGAAAAATGTATATTAATAATAAACTGTAAAAATTGCTAATTGTACGGTAATGAACTGCAAAATTGCGAATTTTACAGTTTATAACCGTGTATTTTATAATTTTAAACTTGAACCTCTGCTGCCAGTGTTATATTGTTGTTTTTACAGTATAATACAGCTAAATTTTACAGCGACAAGCTGTAAAATTGTTAACTTTACAGTAAGAAACTGTAAAATTGCTGGTTTTAGTTTATTCTCTGTGTATTTTTCAGTTTTGAATTGGAACCTCGGCTGCCTGTATTACCTGTAAAAACAACAGTTCATTTTTTTGCAGTGCATTCATAATTTCTGCGTCATAAACACACTCAGTGACTGCTAAGTCCAAGGTGCACCCAATTTTCCTATACTACAAAAATAATAGTCGGCGAGTATTAATTAACATCTAAATTATGTTCATATATAAGATAGTTCAGCAGGTTTTCGAAACATTTTTACCTAAGAAGTATTTTAAATTGGTTTTTAATATTACTTTTTTGCATAGAAGCTGGGTGTGAACTGAATATATATAGTAAAATACTCGAATGGAATAATTTGGGAAGTCCAATGCTTAGTATAAATGCAAAATATTTGTATTTTTTACAATTACTTTATTTAATGTTCAATATTCGTGTGTAAGCTTAAACCAGTTCTTTATTTAAAACATAACTCAATATTTTTTTTACTCCGTTGCAAATAACCAGTCTGCCCACCGAATTGGCAGAACAACCATTTGTTTTTAGTTGATAATTTAACAAGTCGCGTAGCAAGGGCTCTCGTCATCCTCAAGAGCAATGGCTCACTGCCCTCGATATATACGGATCACTTCCCACGAACAGCCCCCCACCGCCCCTCAGATAAAAAAGTAAAGACAACGTTCTCCTAAAACAATTCCATTAAAAATTTCAATGCTGCACTGCAGAAAATAATCTGTTGTTTTTACAGTATAATACTACCATCGAGGTTCCAATTTAACCCATTTATAGCCAAGTCTTTTTAAACATTTTTTTTTCATTTTTATCTGCTTAAAATTCTTACTTGGAATGGTTTACATATATTTTAGGCTTAAAATATTTCGCCATTGCCATATTTATTAAGTTATTTAACGTCCTGTTTATGGGATATTTTGCAGATATGTGAGCAAAATACGACCTTACTTGACTTTACTTTTGCAAAGTAACATTACAGAAGGCATTTGTGATCAATTTTAAGCAAATAATTTAAAAATAGTTTTATTTTAGGAAAAATAAGTTCGCAAAAAAATTTTACTTTCTGTGGCTACCAATGCTGAATCGTTGCTTGATTGATTTGTCTGAAAATAGCTGTCAATAAATAAACTCTGATATCCAAATAGTGGCTCTAACTGGTTTTCTCAAGAAGAAGGACTATTTAACTTGTAAAAAACTGCTTCAGTAAAATGATATACCCATTACAGGTTTTTGTATGCAGTAACTAACACGCGTCCCGGTTTTAGGCTACTGGGCATAAATGGGTTAAAACTGTAAATTGCACAGTTATAAACTGTAAAACTAGCAATTTTACAGTGTTTTATTGTAAAGTAAGCAAATTTTGCAGTTTATTGCCTTAAAATTTAGCTGTGTTATACTGTAAAAACAACAGTATTGTATTGGCAGCAGAGGTTCCACTTTAAAACTGAAAAATGCACGGTAATAGACTGCTAAAATGGCAATTTCACAGTTTATTATTGTAAAATTAATAGTTTTACAGTTTAGTACTGCAAAAGTGGCAATTTTACATGTTATTACTGTAAAATTAGCTATTTTTACAGTTTATTACTGTAAATTTAGCTGTATTATACTGAAAAACAACCTTTAATTTTTTATAGTGTGCGGTCTACACAGTGATTCTCTGTTGTGTATGCCCCATGCCTTATGTACACAGGCCACTACAGTATTATGTTCAAATACATAATGAATAAAATGTAAATGACTGCAGTAGTTCATTTAGTTCATTTTTCAAGTTATAATTCATGTTTTTAAGAAAATAATTGAAATAATACTTTTTTTGGATTTCTCCAAAATAGTTTATTAAATTTACACCCTACTCCCTGCCTTATTTCTGACAAAGTCGGAACTTTTTATTGACGTCAAATATTTCCAAAAAAAGTCGCACATGAAACTATACAAACGACAATTCTGATGTTCATTATAAATAGATTGTACCTCCATATTTTTAAAATGCGTGTTTGTTTGCAAAATGGTATCACGTTTAATTACATATTTTGGTATAAAAGCGAAACTCAGTTCTTTTCAGAAGATAAATATGTAATGACAAATAGTAGCTGAATAATTGTTTTTTTTTCCTTTATTTTTCCCTGAACTTAAAATTTGCCGAGGGTTTTATATAATAAGGCAGAGTGAAATCATTTAAAAAGCGCCGCACCATTCTCACAGTGAACGACACTACTAACGGTCTTTCTTCGCATGAAAACCCATACCCCCCCCCCCCCCTCTTCCCTCCGCTTCTAGAAGGATTGCTAGCTTCGTCTCGAAAATGCAATCAATTTCAAGGAATGAAAATTTCAAGAATTGAGTGGCAAAATGTTTTCTGCAATCGCACGTGCCTTCATAATTGCCTTTTTGATAGTTCCAAAGAATGGCTTATAGAACTTAAAGAGAATTTTTCACCTTCATGCATCCAACGAGGATTTTTCTTGGAATCTCTTGAATATAAGTTGATGGGGCGGGAGAGGGAATGGGATATGAGAGAGGAAAAGCGCGAAGAATGGATAGCTTCCAAGAAACAAGTCGGAGATTTTGTGAAAACCTAATTACTAATCCAAGCGTTTGAAGCAGGAATGTCAATAAAAAGACACCATTATTTAAAGATTGAGCTAAGATAGAGAGCTAGACTGCCGAGCTAAACGCAAAAGTGGTATCTGCAGTCAAGCTCAAACTGCGATATAACTCTTTAAAAGTTTTGCGCCACTATGTATTTGATTCAGATGAAACTTTTTCAGAATTTTTTAAAAAATATTTCCCGTTCTCAAATGACTATATATTTTTTTATTTTGGTTAAATACGTCACAAAGAGACACCTGGTGGCGATATTTCAATTTCGTTAAAAAGTGCAGGTATGACTTTTGTGCTTAGCACGGCAATATACTCTTTTTTCTTTTTAGAAACAACGCTTTTAAATATTTCTGTTAAATAGATGAATTTTTACACGAATTTGAAATTACCAAATTCGAATATATTTGCCGTCGAAAATATTATGGGGGAAAAGATGCTTATTATTCGCATGTTGGGAGATTTATTTTCCTCCCCCCTCCCCCCAGCTGCCCTCTTGAAAAATTCATTTTAATATACTATTGTCGATATTGTGTTCTAGGTATTATTTCAACCCTTTTTTTTTTCAATCATCGGAGGAAATCTCACAAATGTGACTCAAACTATGAATCACATTTTAAATGCAGCAAGCAGTTCTTTCTCCCAAGTATTACATCATATTTTGCTTCATTAATTCTTGAAAAGCGAGGCAACGTATTCAAAATGATATTTTCACTATAAAAATTCGAAAAATTCCTTACCCCATAGCAACACACCAAATAAAAAACAGCATTCAAAAGAAAAAAAAAATTATAAAAAGATGTATTAACACATGTTGAGGCTTTAAAGCAAGAATTCAATTCAGAAAACCAGCTGTATATGAAAGAAAAAGTTTTGCATTTCGAAGTTTCAGTGGTAAACATTTTTTAGCATTAACTTTTCAGGGAAAAATATTATCAAATAGGGTGAGTTCTGGTAAGTGCGTCCACTGGGAATTATATGAACACTGTCTTGAAATGGCTTCTGCAACACATCGACTATGTTAGATAACTGTCTAATGATAATTTCAATAGGTAGAATTCAGGCCTGGGTTCAATAGACGAAACACAAGCAGAGACAACTTAAATGTCTTCAAAAAAACTCTAAAGTAAAGATTGAGAAGGTTTTGTTTCAGTTTCTCTTGTAGTCATACCAAGCAATTGAAGTCAAGAAATGCAAGTTGTTTCTTTTGAGTATTAGCTACTAATAACATAAATGGGGTATTTTGATCAAATACTCTAACTAATTTTTTTTTATATGACGGTACGCACTTTCCCTTTCTTTAAAGTAAGGTGGGGTAAGTGCGTACCATTATGATGGGGTAAGTGCGTACCACTATCATGAGGCATATGCGTACTATTATGCGGAGCAAGTGCGTACTATTATGATGAGGCAAGTGTGTACCATTACGTGGAAAATCCGACTTTCGTAATTCACTTTTAATTTTGCTTATAACTCTTTTATAAGCCGATTGTAAATCCGACGTCATTTCCTTCAAGTATTTATATTTACATTGAATGCGGCATAAGATTTCAATTTTATTCATTAACTCTGAAATATATTGGCTTTAAGATATCAGTTAATAAATTTTTTGTTGAAAATAGCGATCATAAGCTATACTTAATTTAAACCAGAATGAGAAATGAAGCAATGAAATGAAGTGAAACACTAAATAAGGAACCAACTGATTCAAAAAGCGAAGGTGGAGTAATGAATAAATTATATTTAAGAAAATTAAGAACACCTTGTGAAAAACTATTTCAATGTACAAGAAAAAAAAAGGTACAAGTATCACATCATGATCAATTATTTTTTTATTTTTTTTGCTCTTTATTTTGTGTTTTTTCTTACTGCTGCTGATTCTAATAAGAAAAATATTTTAAAACCGTATTTTTTCGATTAAAAAACGAATTGTTCACTCATTTTACCTAACGATTTACCATATAAATAGAATTAAAGAAAATCACAGGGGTACGCACTTACAACAACGTTATTGGACGCACATGTCTCATCTTATATTTAAGAAGGGGTAAGTGCGAACCCTGGCTTAAAAACAGACTGATTAATGTATTAAACTAAAATAAACTATGTAGACTATAAGTGATTATTACTAAATAAAAACAACTTTCATTTGCTCACTTGGTCTTATTAAAAGGACAGAGAAAGAATCACATACACAACACTCTCAATCTTCAAATCACAGTTGTTCGCAAGACACGAGAGATATCACTGATTGCGTTTCATCTATGCAAGCAAGTGCTGATCTCCAGTATTAGGAATTATCCCAAGGCAATTACCTAACATATTTAATGTGTGCCAGAAGTTTTTTCATGTTCATATTCACATAATTTAAGGTGGACGCACTTACGGTAGGGAAAGTGCGTACCTTAGAATAGGTGTCATAAACCAGGTCACAAAACCTATGCTTATGGTTTATTTGACATATTATATGCTTGAAAATCTTAGTAAAGGATCTGGAAAGAAAACTAAAAAAAATTTTTGAGTGTACAAGATTTTTCAACAGAGCAGCATCCTTGAGAACATGAACTTTGAAAAAAAGGGTACGCACTTACCAGAACTCACCCTATTTATTAATTACAACTAAATTTTTTGTATTTACGCATTATTAATTTTACAGTAAATACGTATAGATTATACTATAGTCCCTTTAGCTTAAGCATATTTTCGGACAGTTTAATACAAGTTTGGACGGTAAAATCCTGCTCAGTATAAAACCAGTTTTAAACGTCCAAAACTCAAACTATGAGTTAAAGATTAGTCGTTCAAGCCCACCAAAGAGAGAGATATACTTTTTAGTTAATGTATTTCTTAAGTTTGTAAATACTTCTAGATTGTCGCTTATACTTGAAATTACGCATACATTTTATAATCAACGCATACTTTGAAAGTGTAGAAAAATATTTCACGAGCATGCTTTAATGTAAAATTTCAGTTTTTGTAGTTAAGCATAAAAATTCCTTTTTACCAGTGCGTGAAAAAATGTTCCGGTTAGGGAATTTCCAAAATTCCTTTCTTTTATTTTTAATCTCTTCTGTATTAATTTATACGCAATGGCTCCCCGATTAAACGTCACGGGAAGTCACTGCGACCTCCCAAAAATTCCCTTATTCGGAAAATGTCTGACAAAGTTGGCAATTTGGAGATGTAATTGCAATATTAAAATGTAAAAATGATCAAATGTTCCTTTTCTTGATGTACGTTTGTATGCATACCCGCATGTTATCATTCAGCAAAATTTACAATTTCATTCGGGATATTGAGAACTCCTATCCAAAATTTTAAGGTTCAGCTAAATTCGGCCAAAATTTTGGGTTTGATTTTGTCAAAAAAGTTCGAACGAAATTTTTAAGTTCAGAGGAATCAAGCGAGTTCTGTTAGCAGCAATTAAGCTAGGGAGATTAGTACTTTTTAAAGTTAGACGGAATATATCAATATTCTAAAATTAAAAGTTTTCATTCAAGTTATCTTTAGAAATAACTTAAATATTGGATAACTTACAAGTTTTAGATTTAGGTTAGCTTAAAAGTAATATTTTGTTTCATTTTTATTTCAAACTTTATCTATTCAAAATTGAAAGAAAATGGCCATTTTGAGACAAAAAATTTGAATTTTGAGCTTTTTGGGGTTTTTTTTTAAATTTTTATTTTAAAACCCCGCCTAGGCAAATTATAGTGCATCAAGGAACCTCTATGCCGAGTTTGATGAAAATCCGACGAAAACTGGATTGGTATAAATAACAAACATACAAATATACATACATACATACATATATATATATATATATATATATATATATATATTATATATATATATATATATATATATATATATATATATATATATATATATATATATATATATATATATATATATATATATATATATATATATACAGAGAAAGAGAGAGAGAGAGAGAGATTGAAAGTAATTCTACCCTTAAAAATTATAATTTTGATGTTGAAAGTTGAAGTTTGTACATTTTTATTTTTTACATAATATCGATTCTTAAAAACAATATTATCGAGATAAACTAATGCAATCATATTATCTCTGTACGGAGGTGGGTGAGGGGCTCAGAAGTCATAACAGTTCCTACTAATGTATAAAAGTCGAATTAGTATCCGCAATAGCGTTAAAACAAAAAACTCCTGCCTCCCTTCTGAGGTACTATTTCAAATGATGTGGTGTTATTTTCAAAACTAGACTTTAATTCTTCAATTTAAAATTGCGCTTGAATATAGGTAAAACATTTTCCCTTTCGTTGAATCAAAAAATGCGTTGCTATGAGCAATTTAAGGGACCAAAAGTACTAACTCCTTTTTAGATATGTGTAAATTTGTTGATTACACTGCTCGACATTGAAAATGCAACACCAAGAAGGAGTGATCAGAAATTTATGCTAATTTTAGTGTAGATGCACGTCACTGAGTTATGCAAATGATGTGAAATGTGCAGCTCTCCGACGCACGTCAATCAAGATACACTGCGATGCAAAAGTTTAGACAAAATGCAAATATGTGAATAAAAAGAAAACTATTCCACGAAATGCTTTCAAATTTCTACTGCAGGTGCACAATATGGTCCCAAATACGTGTCTGGAGTTCTTATAACTATAACTGGAATCAAATTTTGGATATTACAAAAGACATTTTTTTACATTGTTGCAAAAGTTTAGACAATAGTCAGATTTTATGCAAATATCCCTTGAAATGTGATTGGTGGAGGAAATGCGGGACTGTATTATTCATTTATAAAGTGCAGAGATTGCCGAATAAATAATCAAAATCTCAAAATCTCTTTAGTTCTCGTGTAAAGAAGATGAGAAAGTTTGGAAGCCGAAATTTGAAAATTAACCTACTTTATGAATTTTTTGTCTTTTAAATCGGCTCTAGTGTGGTAGTATATTGTTTTTTACTTTGTGGAGAGCAAATTCAGACACGCGTATCGATCAAAAAGTCCAAGAAAAATTATATTTCTTAAGGATGAAGGAATTGAAAAAACGGCTCAGACTGACAATTCGCCCCTTAATCCTACAAAACTTCAACTTGGGTCAAAAACAGCATGTGACAGCATAAGTAGATGAATAACTGAATCGGAATGCATAAAAAAAAAACAAAGAATTGTGCCTGAGCCTTTTCGGACAGAGTGTCCCAAATAAGCCAGATTTTAATGTGAAAAGCAGCATATGTATCATCGTGACTAAAAAACGAATGGTACTTTCTCTGATAAAAATTATTAAAATTGGGATGGCCTAGATGGATTATAATTCTTTTCGTGGGACTTGAGAAATAACCGATGATCATATGCTGTGCTGCTTTTACCAATAAAATCTGGCTTATTTGGGACACTCTGTCTGAAAAGGCTCAAGCACAATTCTTTGTTTTTTTTTATGCATTCCGATTCAGTTGTTCATCTACTTATGCTGTCACATGCTGTTTTTGACCCAAGTTGAATTTTTGTAGGATTAAGGGGCGAATCGTCAGTCTGAGCCGTTTTTTCAATTACTTCATCCTTAAGAAATATAATTTTTCTTGGACTTTTTGATCGATACGCACGTCTGAATTTGCTCTCCACAAAGTAAAAAACAATGTACTACCATACTAGAGCCGATTTAAAAGACAAAAAATTCATAAAGTAGGTTCATTTTCAAATTTCGGCTTCCAAACTTTCTCATCTTCTTTACACGAGAACTAAAGAGCTTTCGAGATTTTGATTATTTATTTAGCAATCTCTACACTTTATAAATGAATAATAGAGTGCCGCATTTCCTCCACCAATCACATTTTAAGCGATATTTGCATACAATTTGACTATTGTCTAAACTTTTGCAACAATGTAAAAAAATATCGTTTGTAATATCCAAAATTCGATTCCACTTATAGTTATAAGAACTCCAGACACGTATTTGGGACCATATTGTGTACCTGCAGTAGAAATTTGAAAGCATTTCGTTGAATAGTTTTCTTTTTATTCACATATTTGCATTTTGTCTAAACTTTTGCATCGCAGTGTATAAGGAGTATGGTTTGGGGTCAAAATGTCGCGGCCGAAATGTCGCGGGCCAAAATGTCGCGGCAAAAATGTCGCCGAGCCAAAATGTCGCGGGCTAAAATGTCGCGGGCCAAAATGTCGCCGGTCCAAAATGTCGCCGAGCCAAAATGTCGCGGGCTAAAATGTCGCGGGCCAAAATGTCGCCGGTCCAAAATGTCGCCGAGCCAAAATGTCGCGGGCTAAAATGTCGTGGGCCAAAATGTCGCCGGTCCAAAATATCGTCTGCCCAAAATGTCGCGGGCCAAAATGTCGCCGGGCCATAATGTCGCCGGTCAAAAATGTCGCCGGGCCAAAATGTCGCCGGTCAAAAATGTCGCCGGGCCAAAATATCGCCAGTCAAAAATGTCGCCAGTCAAAAATGTCGCCGGGCCAGAATGTCGCCGGTCCAAAATGTCGCCGGTCCAAAATGTCGCCAGTCCAAAATGTCGCCAGTCCAAAATGTCGCCGGGCCAAAATGTCGCCGGTCAAAAAGGTCGCCGCGACGAAATGTCGCCGGTCCAAAATAACGCTGGTCCGAAAAGCCGCCGGTCCAAAATGTTTCCAGTCCAAAATATAGCCGTTCCTAAATGACACTAAGTGCATAGTACAGATTTAATGTTTCCTGCAATTCACAAATTCAATGCAGCTTAATTATGTAGCTCAATTTTACTAATAAGCTTATCACGATATGATAAATACTCCTGTTTAGTAACTTTTTTTTAACGTAACAGTTTAGAAAATTAGCTTAATTTATTAACAAAAATGTAACTAAATTGATTTCTTCTAACGCTTAAATTATTTAAGTACCAAAATAATGCCATAGTTTATTCAGGGCTGTACTTAGGGCCCAGGAACGCTAAATTTCTTCCTTTTTAATACGCTTTTATTAGTTTCACATGTGAATTTGTTTGTTTTTTGTTTGTTTGTTTGTAGGTATGTAACTCTGACAAGGGGACCTTACAGGTTGTCACTCACCGATTTTGATGAGTTTTATATATTATGTAGAGGGACCCACCCTAAGTATTTCAGCAAAAGGATATGCCCCAATGCTCCTTAGTTTCCGAGATATAATGATCCAAAGTTCAGCTCGAAGTTATTATAGAGGTACGGTTGAGCAGTGGTCACAACAGCGGCCGTAGCCCAGTGAGCAAGGTCCCCCACTTCGACCGCTGGAGGTCTGGGCATCGAGTCCCGTGACGTATTTTTTTTTTTTTTTTCTTTAATATCGAAAAAAATTCGATGGTTAATGGAAAATCGTTTAATTATTCATTTTTATTTTATTTATTTATTCATTTAGAAAGAATTTTTTTTTTCAATTTTTAATATTGTTAATTCACGGGACTCGATCCCCAGACCTCCAGCGGTCGGAGTGGGGGACCTTGCTCACTGGGCTACGGCCGCTGTTGTGCCCACTGCTCAACCGTACCTCTGTAACAACTTCGAGCTGAATTTTGGATCGTTATATCTCAGAAACTAAGGCGCATTGAGGAATATATTTTTGCTAAAATACTTAGGGTGGGTCCCTCTACATAATATATAAAACTCATCAAAATCGGTGAGTGGTAACCTGTAAGGTCCCCTTGTGAGTCAAAGATAAAATTCACGTTCTTTACAAACGTAAAAGTAATATGTTAAAAACCATTATTATTACTAAAGGCTAAACTATATTGCATGTTGATGTATAATAAGTGCATTTGCCATTAGTTCTGAGTAAGGCCCATATATCTATATAGCGGCTCTAGTTCTGAGTAGGGCATCAATCGTCCACAAAATGCATATTATAAGTGCAAGTAAACTTAGCGGATATTCAACAGTTTTCAAAATCTTCTTTTGCATTTGATTTACTCTAAAAGCGTATTTTTTAGTTTTTTTAAAGTATATTTAGGATTATTTCTTTTTTTCACACAAAGAAATTAAACAAATAAATTTGCTGTTAAGGGTTTTTTTTTTCTTTTGCAAAAACGGAATACCGTTTAATCACCGCGTAGCCGGCAATTTTCTTCTAGAACATTTTCTTTAAGAGTTATTTGGGGACGTTTGAAATCAAATTAGTTCATGTAATTATTGCTTTCTTTGTAACAACTAAGTGGTGGAAGGGGAGGTGAAATTTCAAGAGAAAAAATGGTATTATATTCAACTCCACATTTAAATACCGATTGTAACGAAGGTACAGTACTATGTCTGAGCTGATTAACGCCAGAAATGAATAAGCATCTCTACCTTTAAGATTCTTCTACAAACAAAATTTTGTCTGAATACTTGCATTACTTCTTGATATACATCACTCACAAATAATGAAAAATAAAAAGTTCAATTGCTCTGCTTCCTCGATGATGTGGCGTATCTTCTGAAGGCTTCCTATGGGCCAATTTTTATTTGATTTCGTCTGAACCTTCTTCAGACATAGTAATCACGCTATGCTGAAAACGTTCCATTACATTCTTGCATGTAAAAACTTGGAAGAACTAGCGGCAAAAACCAATCAACACTGAACCACATATTCGTTGGTATATGTATGTACCGAATTTCATTCCAATTTACGCAGTAAGTTTTGTGGTAGAGTCGCCCCAAAAAAAAAATGGGTCACGCAGATACACACTTACACATTTTCCTTTAAAAAAATAAACGATAAAATTGAATTCAGCACACATCAGAACGTGTAAATTCTTCCAAATTGACAATTTTTCACTGATCCAATACTTTCTTTTACACATTTTATGAAGAAGAAAATAAAAACACCTCTATCATTTAAATTATATAGACTTGCTTTCGATCATGTAAGAAATTTTAACAAAAACAAATGTCAAACATTGTATATCTGTCTTATTCATTTCACATTTCAACTTCTTTTTTAACACAAATTTTCCTTTCGATATCAATTAAACTTGGCTTGAGCTGCTAATCTATTCGTTTTTAAGTTGGTAGATAGCGAGTCACGGTGAAACAAGCTATTGTAAATAAATAACGGACGCTTTTTTGATAACTATTTGTTTCTTGGAAAACGCTCGAAACGGTTACAAGCCGAAAGGGTAATTTTTTTTTAGTATTTTTCAAAAATTTTAGTCCATTCTATCCTTAACGCACACGTTCATCAACAGCAATTAGCAATCTTTTGCTAATTTGGTGTAAAAAAGCCTTTTCATATAATTTAATTTTTGGTACTATCAATGTCGGATCTTCTACATTTTTGTCTGACGACATTTGAACTGGCGACATTTTTGCCCGCGACATTTTTGACCGGCGAAATTTTGGACACGCGACATTTTGGACACGCGACATTTTTGACCGACGACATTTTGAACACGCGACATTTTTGACCGGCGACATTTTGGACACGCGACATTTTTGACCGGCGACATTTTGGACACGCGACATTTTTGACCGGCGACATTTCGGACACACGACATTTTGGACCGGCGACATTTTGGCCCACGACATTTTTGCTAGCGACATTTTGGACCGCGACATTTTGGACCGGCGACATTTTGACCAGCGACATTTTAGACCGCGACATTTTGGCCCGGCGACATTTTGGACCGGCGGCATTTTGACCAGCGACATTTTAGACCGCGACATTTTGGCCCTGCGACATTTTGGACCGGCGACATTTTGACCCGCGACATTTTGGCCCGCGACATTTTTTCCCAGCGACATTTTGGCCGCGACATTTTGGCCCGCGGCATTTCGGCCGCGACATTTTGGGCGTATACCAAGGAGGTTTAGGAGTATAACGTGCAGAATGGGCAGTATTCGTTTCGTTATTTCTGCTAGACAAATTATCGAAGAAATTTTGGTTTTGTCTCTGAAGATACGTTTAATAGGAGATAATGCCAGGCCACCGTCAATGAAGGCACTTCCAACAAATAGACGATTTTACGAGGGGTATGGTGATCGGACTGAGAAGGGAGAGTGTGTCCGTACGTCAAATCGCTGCTGATACCCACATGGATGCGAGCACGGTGCATAGGCTGTGGTGGAAGATGGTTGGAACAAGGAAATGAGGCAAGATTGAGGGGTGCGCGTGCAGCCAGAGTGACGTCAGCACGTGTGGATCGACACATCCACCGACAAGCCGTGGCGGACCCGCAAGTCACTTGTGTCTTGGTTCTGCAGCATGTGCAAGATACCCTGGATGCTCCCGTGTCGATCAGAACCATTTACCGTTGATTGATTGCACGTGGCCTGTAATCACGGCGTTCGCTTAGAAGACTGCCTTCGACCCCACAGAATAGACGCGAACGTTTGGCATTTTGCCTGACTATAGCGACGTGGATGACAGAATGACGAAACGTCGTGTTCTCAGATGAGTCACGCTTCTGTTTATCTAGTGACAGTCGCCGCATACGTGTGTGGCGTCGATGCGGAAACAGATCTAATCCGACAGTAACTGTGGAACGCTCCATTGAGCGAAAACGTGGCATAATAGTTTGGGGAGCTATTTCGCACTATTCCATATCACCTTTAGTTCGTATTCTAGGCACTCTGACGGCCCAACGATACTTGGAGAAAGTACTTCTGCGGGTGGCAATTCTCTTCCTTCAGGGACTGCCTAATGCAATTTTTCAGCAGGATAACGCCCGACTACACAGTGCTCGCTTCTACCTACATGCTCTACAAGTTATTCAGCAGCTTCACTGGCCACCATACTCTCCTGACCAGTCACCAATCGAACATGTGTGGGATGTGATTTGGCGCCGTTTGCAGAATCTGCCCCTGCTTCGTTCAGAAGGAGAACTGTGGCAAATGGTTGAAATTGGTCGAAAAGCCGTCCCTCAAGACACCATCCGCACTCTTATTGACTCTGTGCCTAGACGTGTTTCTTCGTGCATCGCTGTCTGCGGTGGTCCTACATCCCACTAAACCGACGCTGTTCTCCCTCTGTCATATATCTATCGTTTTGAAATAAAGATCACTTATTGTTCCTTGCTGTCTCTGATTTTGTACCAAATTTCATCACTTTTCGACCACTCCTTCTAGGTGTTGCATTTTCAATGTCGAGCAGTGTATATTTTTAGAGATGAATCAAAAATATTAAACTTTCTCTCTCTCTGTCTGTCTCTCTATTTTCTAAAAATTTTAGAGGTCGCATTACCTATAGAAAATAAAACGAAACACATAATTGGCTGTTTTAATAATCTAGATTATTTCCTGTTAGTTTTCAAAGGATGATCGTGACGTACAGAAATATTTGAAGAATTTTATTTTTAAGTCAAAAAAAAAAAAATGCGAATACAATTGTGATTTAAATGTCCATTTCTCGATTTTGTAATAAATGAAAAACCCATACTTTTCTTTGATTGAGTTTCCTGTTTTTGTGCTTCTCTTCTTTCAAAACAGCAAGTGCAAGAAATGGACCCTATTCATGTGACGTCATTGAGGGTCTTGACCGCCCGCTGGAGGAGTGCAGCGACCAAAAACCGGTTCTCTGGCGTCGAGTATCACTCATATCGTTTTAGCGCAAAATCTCTTAGTGAACTCTCACTTATGCACCGCTTCATTTATGCGTTTTTTTCACTTATACGATGATTTTCAATGGTCCCAGCACATTCCATAGCAAAATGATTATAATATCATTCGTTTATGCGTGGCTCTAAGGATAAATATTTCACTTATGCGCCGAATTTTTCGTAAAATGTAAAAAATGTAATTTATTTTTTCCAAAAAATAAGCACGTTTCCTTACTTTTCTCTTAAATCATTCGCCTTTATTGCTCACTGAAGGCATTCTTTCCGCATGAACTAGAGTTCAGAGAGAGACAATTACCTATTATGGATCGTTTTAAATTGAACAGTTTGTGACTAGGTATGCTACAATTTTTGTTTTCTCTTTATCATTGTAGTTACGTTACAATTATTGCGAAAGCAGAATAATATGTCCCTTTTCTATAGAAACATTCTTATTCATGCTCTCATTAGAACTTATGCTGCATTTCAGACCTTTAAATAGGTTTGTTCACTTATGCGTCTCCCTCATGCGCCTTTTTCTGGTGGTCTCTTGGGCCGGCGCATAACTGAGAGTTCACTGTATTTCTATTTAAAAAATGAGCTTTTTGAAAGTTTTTACTTAGGAATGATAAAACAGAACGATAAATGATTCATTTGGTGCTAAATATTCTCTCAATTTGCGTATTTTTCTGATTTAAAGCCTCTGAGCTCCCCATAGAAAATAGGTGAAAAGTCTCATTTTTTTTTCTTTTTCCTTCCCTTTTCTCAGAATTTTCAAGCAATCCTAAGCCAATATAGACCCTACGCATGCTCTTCATGCATTTTAAGTCGTGTGATTATTAAATAAAACGAGGTTTTATAGCACTGCTAACACTGAATGCTGAATCAAAATACCCGCAAGCGGAAAATTAAATGGACCATTAACCCATCGTGAATAGGGTCCATTCTCTTGTTCCTTAGGGCTCTAACTTTGCACCGATCAGTGTCAAATTTTCCGGTTTGAGGGCCCGTCTTAATGCACTTTTGGTGGCCATTTTGTGAAACATTTTAAAATGTAAAAGATTTTTCATGATAGTTTTTAAGTCTCCTTCCGGAACTCCGTGGTCGTGGCCCCTCAATATTGCGAAAATACAGAAGCGAAAAACCTGCTTCTAATACTAATGTGCCTTTGGAGAATAGAGGAACTTACTTAACTAAATGAGGTATCAGACATAGGAAAAATCGTTTTAATCTAAAACCCTTAATTTCGAGACTATCGGTCGCCACTTGCCAGTGGCGACTATAAAAATCTCTTTTGGCGCCAACAAAATATGATCGAGATCACCAAATAACGACCTACTTTTTTTCCAAAACAAAAAATACGAAATACCGTTGCATCGCTTCGATTATGAAAAGAAAATAGCCTTCAAACATCGCCAATGGCAGTCAATGTTCACTTGGATAGACAATCGGCCCACCTGCTTAAAAAGATCTAAATTCAAAATGAAAAATTTTACTTTTCAAATTAGTAATTTAGTAAAGATGTATGTGCAAGTACATAAGGTAATATTACTTTATCCAGAATAAAACGGAGTAGGGTCGGAACACTGCTCTAAGTGGCCACCAAGAACGCCAAAGTGCCCACTAGTATTTTTTGAGTTTACTGCCCACTGGCTACTACCAAATATTTTTAGTCTCAACCTTTAGAAACCCCCAATTCAACCGCAACTTCTTCTTTCAAGTCGGCTTTGGCCAGAAATTATCCGTCTGCTAAACTAGTTAAATGAAAAGTTGCAGTAGCGGTGGCATTAAGAGTCTTGTTAAACGAACTTTTTTTATATGTGATACCCCTTTAAGTTGGCTCACGTGAACACAACTAACAACGTCAACAAGTTGAGAGTCAACTCGCTCAAACAGTTGATTCAACTAACGGCGTCGTCTGAACCAAGACGTAATTCATCAATGCTTAGAGAACATCGAAGTCTGTAAAAGTATAAAACTAAAAATATTTTCTCCACATACACAAAACATACTTTCTTAATAGCGACCGATTTGCATCTTTAGTACATTATTATTTAGTATATTAGTACCTAACAACGTATTTTAAGAATGAAAAATTATCTTCTAAAAGAGAAGTTTAACAGTACACTGCAAAAAATAAACTATTTACAGTATAATACTGGCAGCAGAGGTTCCAGTTTAAAACTGTAAAATTCATAATAAAAAACTGTAAAATTAGAAATTTTACGGTTTTTTGCTATAAAGCAGCAATTTTAGTTTATTACCACAAAATTTGCTGTATTATATTGTAAAAACAACAGTATAACACTGGCAGCAGAGGTTCCTTCTAGTTTAAAGCTGTAAAATGCACGAAATAAACTGTAGAATTAGAAATTTCACAGTTTATTTCTGTAAAATTACCAATTTTTACAGTTTGTTACTATAAAATGAGCTGTATTTTATTGTACAAACAACATCTTTTTTTTGCAGTATACTGCCGTGCTAAGCGCAAAAGTCGTCTCTGCACTTTTTAACAAAATTGAGTTATCGCCACCAGGTGGCTCTCCGAGACGTAATTTGTCTAAATACAAAATTATACGTTTATTTGAAAACGGGAAGTATTTTCAAAAAATTCTGAAAAAGTATCGTCTGAATGAAATACATGGTGGCGTAAAATTTTAAAGAGTAATATCTCAGATAATCTCGACTGCAGATACCACTTTTGCCCTTAGCACGGCAGTATAGCCAACTCAAGAAATACTGTGGCAGGGATTCAAGTGAAACAGCACTGCGATCGCTTCGAATTGCAATCGCTACTGGAAGTGAATTACATTATCATCAACTTAACTTGGCATGACGTCACTACGGGTGGAGCCAATAAGAGCTCACAAGCACTCAGCGATCTCCTCTTATTCGCCAAGTAGGCTGTGACGTTTTATCTAGCTCGTTTTTCATAGGCAAACGTCACGCTGATGTCACGATGTTTTTATCAAGAAACGTTCTAATGTAATTCATTTCCAGTAGCAATTGTAATTTGCGATGGCCTGTTTCACTTGAATTCCTGCCTTAAAATAAACAATTAGAAGATGAATGTTTTACAATTTGATACGCCATTCCACTAAATTCAAACTGACACTCCATTACACGTTTGCAACAACAGCAATCTCGTTGCACTAATTTCGATCAACAAACAAGCGCGATTTGCGCCTGAAGTTTCCTGATGCATTTCCACAAAAGCGCAAATTAATTTAACTCTCAAAGCTTAAAAATACGGGGAACATCTTTTTGTGTTTTCCCATTAAACTACCCCATTAGCTTACAAAAATAGAAAAAAGTCCCTGTCCGCTTTAAGAACCCTCTGCAAAACGTTACACCCTCTTCAGAATCGTTTTTAAATCTATGGCAACGTTGCTGAAGTTTTACTGTTTTTGAAATAAATTGCTTTGGACAGATTAAATGGAACAATTTGGGCAAAGCGTGTTTGCTAATTAGCAATTGCCATCTCCTTGCTAAACAAAGAGTTTATGAACTTTAATATGAAAATGAAGGAAAGTACATTTAATGGGTAAAATTGAAACAGTAAAGGTCGTAAAATGATGTTTTTCCAATTGAATCGTTTATTTCAGAAACCACTCAAGCGACAAACACTAAAAGTCCGAAAAAGTATTTTTCCCGTTATTTATGAAAAATTCGATTTAGATTTTAATATTTCAAATTGAAATATATCCATATTTAGATATATTTCCTTCAGAAAATATTGTTGTCATCGGTCATCGCTATTAAATAGTTTAACGTGAAGAAATATATTTTTCCCAAAATTAGAAATTTTGTCATTTGGGAGATTTCTGAAATTCAATTGACTAGAAGATTTAAGATTGGACTAATGCTCAATTCAAGGGGCAAGTGAATAAAGGTGATATGTGACAATTTTGGAAAAATACACTTTTTACCACGGATGAAGGTGATAAGGTAATATGTCTTTTTTTGAAAACTTTTTCTAGAAATTTAAAAAAATGTCACATATCACCTTTATTCACTTGCCCCTTCAATTATATTTGCGAGTTAACACGGTTGAATACACACTAGTTTGAATTTGTGTAAATCGGCGAAATTCAAATGCCACATATCAGCTTCATCCACTTGCCCCTTTAATTGTACTTGAGTCTTTTAGAATCAAAACCCGCTGAGCTCATTTTTCAAAATCCATAGTTTCGAAGGTGGAACTAGGGATCTGAATGGATTTTAATTTAAAACTCTTACATTGAATTCACTTTTCGTTGAGATCTGGAGGTTTTTTATCTGTTGCCTTTAAGTCATTGGTTAAGGAGCTTTTGAGCCAGTACTGAAAAAAATGAACTGTTATTTTTACATTATAATACTTGCAGCAGAAGATCCAAATTAAAACTAAAATGCTCATCAGTAAACTGTAAAACTAGAAATTTTACAGTTTCTTACTGTAGCAATTTTACAGTTTATTGTCGTGAAATTTAGCTGTATTATACTGTAAAAACAACAGTATAATGCTGGCAGCAGAGGTTCCAGTTTAAAACAGTAAAGTTTATGGTAATAAAATATTAAATTAGTAATTTTACAGTTTATTACTCTAAAAGTGGCAATTTTTCAGTTTATCTTTTTGGAACTGAGCTGTTCATATAGAAATTTTTCTTTTGGCCCAGGTAGTACGACAGTAGAACCACAGATTTCTTTTCCATTGAAAAGAGAAGGTATAAACTGTCGTACCAGACGTATGAAACCTTAAAAAAATCCCCGACTCCAAAGGGTTCGAAGGAAAATTTTACCCCCGTCTTCTAAAGAAAAAAGTCTTATGATACAGCATGTGTACCGCCCGGTTCCCGAAGGTTATTGCTGTAATGTATTAGAAAGTTTTTTACTGTTCGTCGATAGACAAAAAAAATTAGCTGCATTATATACTATAAAAACAACAAGTTGAAATAAAAGTGTTTTTCATAAAAAATGGATAATAAATGGAGAAATTGGAAAATAAACTTAGGCTCATGTAGAAATATCTATTTTCCCCAAAATAAATAGGCAAAATATATTAAATTATAATGAACAACTAATATTTGTTGTCTTTATTTGTTTAATGCAGCGGTCCGTACTTGTAGCAATTTTTTACAGGGTATTACTTATAAAATTAGCATGTAGTATACTGTAAAAACAACAAGTTGTTAAATAAGAGTAGTGTTTTAATAAAAAAATGGAGATAAAAAGTGAGAGAAAAATTGGAGTAAAATAAACTTTTCATGAAACTATTTTCCCAAAATAATGGGTAAAAAATTAAATTTGGTGAAAAAGAATAATTGAGGCAGGGGATGTAAGCGATGTAAGTGAACTTTTGTAGCCTTGAGCAAGAGGCGTACTTGGTAGAGTTGAGCTATTTTATTGTTTTCTAAAATTTGAAAACGTCTGTAGTGGGAACGAAAAAGTTAGTGCTATAGGTTATCAAACGGTTGTAAAAAAATAATGCCTCTCGAAAATAAAAACTATATTTGGAATTCAATTACCAGTTTCTTGAAGTTTCATGAAATAAGTAAATGATAATAACTTAATTATTTCTTTTTTTTTATTTAATTTTTATTCAAGATTCCGTTAATCAACTGTAGTAAACAGAAAAACTCATTGCTTATTAAAAAAAATGGTATTGTTTGATATTTAAGCTTTCCGCTGGACCTTTGAATTTTTACAAAACTTAAAAGCATCATTGTTTAATTTTTGTTAACAAAATGATTGACTTGCAGGAATGCTTGTTTCTCAACTGACTTGTAACCGTAAACTTGAACTTCATAATTGAACCTGGGATTTTTAAAGATCGTCTCTATTTTGTTGTTTTCCAAAAAATCGAAAAATTATTTCCATTCTCGACCACTTTATTAATTTTTTGAGTACACGTGATTACACGCAATGAAACGGAGAATATAAACAAATGATAATAGTAGGGTGTACTTATTAAAGTTGATTAACAAAAAAATTCCTCTGACAATATTTGTCTTCTTTTCACAAAAATGACCTTTGAACACAATGGAAAATATTGATTTTAAAATTAAAAATAATAGTAAAAAAAAATAATAATAACAATAACAATTAATTAAATAATATCGAAAGTAGATTTTGAATTTTAAAAATAATAAAATGAATAAGTACGAATAAAAAGACAAACTCACCCAACAAACGATGGTATCTGCATATTTCTGCATTCGTCTAGACTTCGGATCAAATACCTTAAAAATCGTCTATAAAACCAATGCAAATAACTTTGCTGGCAATTGACCTTTTCTTACACAACTAAGGTGTAAGTAGAAACCTGGAGTGTAGGTAGAAACCTGGGTAGAAACCCTAATGAGAAAAAAGAAGTTGGAATTTTAAAGGCTGCAACGTTCAGTTTTTCCTTTTTTTTTTTTTTTTTTTTTGAGCAATGACAAATTGCTATATGTTTTCTTTTGAACCTCAAACGTTGTGTAGCCCCTCTTTCAGGTCGGCATTCTGCCAACGCCTCGCATTCTAGTGCGTCACCAAGCCGATCTGCTTTCCTTCTTCTGCAGGGCGTCCATAAAACACATGGTGGCGCAGTTTGAAACAGTCCTGCTGCAACACCATGCAGGGCGTGCTAGCGAAGAAGTTGACACACACACACACACGCACACACATACGAATGTTGCAATAGCATAATTTTAGTAACTAAATTTTAAAATAAACAGTGACAGTAGCCACCGCTTATATAAATCACGTTTGTTCCAAACAGTTTTGATTCAACAGGCAGCTGATTAAATAAAGCGGTCAGTTCAATAATGCTAAATTTTTGTTCAGTTTTTTTGGCAAGCTGATTTAATTAACTACCGATTGAGCTAACCGGCGGTCTACTGTTTTTTTTTTTTTTTTTTCGTTGTTGCTCAGACTAAGGCTCCTATAAGAGGGGAGATGACTCATCCGACATTTTGGTTCCAAAACGGTGAGCGTGGAACCACTGGTATCTGTACTCAAGTCGCATTGAAGAAAAGTGGAAGCTAAGCTTGAATTGTAGCTGCATAGATGATATTTGACTATTTTTGTCTATATGACAAAAACATTTCATAAACTCAGGCTTAAAACAAGTGCAATATGAAAATAGACCCAATTTCATGAAACATTTCCCAATAAACTGTTTTTAAATTCGAGAAATAAGTTATCTTTTTAAATTTACCTAATATGGTGCTTTATCCAACTAATCATAAGTTATTTTACGCCAGAGCAACCAGGTATAGTATTAATGTGTTTCAAATACCTCTAACAAGGCTGGATCCAAGCATGTCTTGGAATCAAAATGTCGGACAAGTCCGCCTGCCCTCTAAAGGAGCTCTAGCTCAGACGAACTGAGTAATAGTGAAATTTAATAGGCGTTTTTTTTTTTTTTAAAGTTACCTGAAAGTATGTTTCGCATATATTTTTTGCAATTTTAATTTTTATATTTCAGCACAATGTTCTGTTTCAATTTTTGCTTTTTTTTAAGTTGAAGTTTACTTAATTTTTCTCTTTATAGAACCGTATTTTTATTGAACCGAAAATAAAGTTATCATAAAATTTAGACCTTAAAACTTCGCTTCGATGTAGCACTGTTCACATTGCCTTGATTTAAATTATTTCTAAGTCCCGTAAGACACGCTTTCAATATAACACAAAAACACAAAGCATTGTTTCTGGTCAATATATATATATATATATATATCTAAATGTATATTATGTTCAGAAATGTTTAATTTTAAGAACAAGTAAAATAATTTAATTATAGTTTTAAAAAATTAAAAAATAGGCTTTTAGCAGAGAAGTCATTTCACGTTTTTCCAAGGGCAAAGGGTGTAAACTCAATTTCATCGGAAATCAGCAAAAACCACGCCCACTTGTATATAAATCCATTGATTTCTCAAAGTCAGGGGGGGGGTCAATTGACCCCCCTACCCCCCCAAATGACGGGCCTGGCTTTTAGAGAGTTTTTTTTTACAAATATAAAAGTAACATATTTAATACTATTATTATTACTAAAGACGAAACTATAGTGCATGTTGATGTATTATTAGTGCATATAAACTTACCAGATATTCAATACTTTTGAAAATAAGAGGGAAATCAGTTAGAGTATCATGAAATATAGTTACTTTATATTTGCAAAGAACGTGAATTTTATCTTTTATTCAGAGTTACCTCCCCCCCCCCCACACACACAAACAAACAACTGCAACCCTTATAATACATTAACATGTAATAATATAGTTTCTCCTTTAGTATTGAGAATTGTATTAAAAATATTACTTTTATTTTGGTAAATAACGTGAATTTTAGTTTTATTTAGAGTTACATACATACATACAAACATACCCACATGTGAAACTAATAAAAACGTATTAAAAAGAAAGAGAGCAACGAGATTTTATGCAAAATATGTCTCGAATATCGTGGTTTGTATATAACATGGAACAAAATAACTGAGTTAGACAAGGGACCCGTGTAAATTATTAACTAAATGAGAAACTTTTGGCAATCAATAACGAAGACAGTACTTTAAATTTCGCACGGATAAAAATCACACTCAAAAAAAAAACTTACCCAAAAGGGTGCCGGTTAAGTAAATCATTAACTAAATGAGAAACTTTTGGCAATCAATAATGAAGACAGTACAGTGCCCGCCGCTTATTAAAATCACATTTGTCCTGAGGACATTTGATTTTATATCGCGGCTGATTTTATAACCGGTATACATACACTTAAAGGAAAAGTTTTTAAAAATCCCTTATCTGAAAAATAAATCAATTACTGTATTGATATGTAGTTTTAAAAGTTCCAAAATACAGTAAAAACTAAATAAAGTTTACTTTTTTTTTTTTTTTTTTTTGCAGACGGATCTTAAAATACTGCCGTACAGATATTTGATTAACGGGGATAATATATACATTGAAGAGTGCAAATTTGGCATGCATTTCTTCATCTTCAAATCCTCTTCCACTTCTTGGCGATACAAACATTGAAATTTATTATATCTGTAGCAATTTTCAACAAAACTGTAAATGTGGTGATCAAATTATTAACATTAGCTTTCCAAAAACTTTATTTTTAAATGGCAATACTCATTTCATTAAAGGAAAGTTTAAGCATGTTTTGACATTGCAAGGATTCGGGTCCTGCAGATTTGGTTTTAAAAAGCGGCTGATTTTATAATCCAGTGATTTTATTAGTGGTGGTTACTGCACTTTAAATTTCGCGCGGATAAAACTCACGCTCAAAAAACAAACATACCTGAAAGAACGCCGGTTCACCGGTACGGCACCATAACCGAATGCCGTTCTGATCCTCTTTTCTTTGTTGATAAGGGATCAACTGGTTGATTTCCACCTCGCGAGTCCTGTTCCAAAATTTTACAGCGCCCCCTTTCGAAGACTCCGGAAAACGGATTCCTGGAGTTGTTTCCTGGGGAGTGGACGGAGGATGGGGATGAGGCAGATGAATCCTTGGCTAAACGCGGTTTTGGAGAAATGTGTTGCAATCGATGACGCTGAAATTCAACAATTGAACCATTTGTCTTTGTTCTTTAGTTCCTGATATTCCGAATTTCTCTTTACAGCAGTAGCGTCGCTACGGGAGGTGGGGTCCGCCCCGGGTGTCACCCATCTCTGGGGTGACACCCGGAGCAGACCAAAAAAAAAAAAGAAAAAGAAAGAAAGAAAAGGAAGAAGAAAACAAAAGGGACATTCCATGGTAACTTACGTTACATTTTGACCAATTCCTTGGCATTTAGCACCTCTGCGCAAACAAATGATGTTATATAAACTAGGGATGCACCGATTAATCGGCGGTACCGATTAATCGGCCATAATCGGCCATTTTGCCGATTATTAATAATCGGCAAAATCGGGCCGATTAATCGGCTGAAAAATATTTTTCAGTTATTATTCTTTAAAGTATACTTTCACTAGGAAAATTATGATGAACAATTTTATTAACAGTAATAATAATCCTCACAGTTGATATGAAGTTTTTTTTAATTAATTCTCCTACTTTGAATAAATATACATAGACAATGATGCAACATTTTTCACGTGGCGATAGTTTTTTCCTTAGCACAGTGCTTTCAGATAGCCTCTAGTTTTTAAAGAATAAAAGTATTGAATTAAATTGCTACTAATTACTAAAATATTTGAATTAAAAATACTCCTAAATTGGAGTGTTCACCACACACTCCCCTTCCCTCCTTTTTTTTTTTTATAAATTTTTATTTCTAATTAACATAACCAACAATGTGTTAATAATATTATTCACACTAATATGAAAATTTGTTTTAAGAAATTTGATAAAATATTGAAATTATTTTGTGAAAACTAGGAAAATGGAAAAAAAAGCTTCTCCCAGAAATAAATTACTTACTATTTCTAAACTTGAAGTTGTATAAGAGATAAAAAGCAGTGTTGGTGAAATTGGTAGTAGAAAAACAATTATCCTTATCATTAATCGGCTCAGCCGATTAATCGGCCGATTATCAGCAGCCGATTAATCGGTAATCGGTAATCGGCCAATTTGCTTATCGGTGCATCCCTAATATAAACCTTGTACAAAAGTGATTTACGAAAATAGCAATCAAATGAGAAATTAAAATGCAAAAATCTTTGATGCAGTTAATTTTTACAAAATTTAGCAGCCAAAACTAATACAGTAACTTACGTTACAAAAATTTCCCTCTTTGTGTAACGTAAGTTACTGTTTCATTTTTGGCTGCTAAATATTGTAAAATTTAAATGCATCAAAGATTTTTGCATTTTAATTTCGCTTTTGATTACCATTTTCATAAATCACTTTTGTACAAGGTTTATATAACATCATTTGTTTGCAAAGAGGTGTTCAATGCCAAAGAATTGGTCAAAAATGTAACGTAAGTTACCATGGAATGTCCCAAAAGAGGAAAAAGAGAGAAAAAAGGGAGGGGGGGGGGGAGAAAAAATAAAATCATTTACCCTGTGCAAAGCAGAAGCGGCACTGCGTGTGTATGGGGGAGAGGTGATTTTTTGCCCGGGGGACACTCCTGTAAGGTGTGACACCCAAAATAATTTGAAGAGTATATGAAAACTATATACTTCAATTGAATTTTTTACCCACGATGAACAAACATATTTAATTTATCAAAAACTGTAGCACCATTACTGTGGCATTTGCGCCGGCAGTCACCTTTCTGGGGGGGGGGGGGGGGACACTCATAACTCAGTAAAAAGTTTTAGAAAATATAAATACTGAAATCCTGCTTCATTTTTAATTTTTTATGCAATTAAACGCAGCTGCAATACTACGGGTGAAAGTGTGGTGACATCCCTCTGGAGGAAGGCGGGGGGGGGGGGGGGTTCCCAAAATGAATTTAAGAATTTCTAAAAAAATTTAAAACGGCATTTTTTATGTATTTTAAAGAACATTCACTCTGTCAAATTTTAAAAAGAAGTTTCGTACCATGAACACAAAAAATCGTATTATCCCTTTACTTTAATTTTACGTTGAGAATCCGTTTAGAAAAAAATACCCCGGCGTATGCGCCAGATTATTTGAAGATGCTTTTCCTTTATTAATATTTAGTTTAGTTATTGCAGTAGAATCACTATGGGTGGGGCAATCCTTCTAGGTTGTCACCTGTCTAGGGGGTGACGTTCGAAATGGTTTTTGAGTTTGTGAAAAATAGAAAAACTTCAATTCTGAAAAATGTCCCCTATACTTCAAATTACAATTACTTTTGCAAATCCATTAGCATCATGAGGAGTTTCAATTTTCAATCCCCCCTCCCACATTTTAAAATATATTTAATCTATTAAACACATTAATCTTTCTTGAGGGAGGCATTTGAGCCGAGGGACACCCTTCTAGGGGTGGGGTGACACTAAAAGCAGTTACTAAAAATATAAATACTGCAATTCTGTCATATTTGAAATATTTCATCTCTCAAATGCAGTAGCATCAATAAGGATTTGCCCCGGTTGACACCAAAAATACATGTAAGAGTAACACACACACAAGCACAAAAGGCCGTTTTCTTGCTCTTAGTTTTATTATTCGTTCAGACAAACCTCGGCTACCTTCCAATGGCGTGAAAAGAAATGACGTCATCCTTTTTTTATATATATGTTAGGGATGCACCGATTAATCGGGCATAATCGGCCACTTTGCCGATTATTAATAATCGTCAAAATCGGGCCGATTAATCGGCCAAAATTTTTTTTAAATTTTATTCTTCAAAGTATACCTTCACTAAGAAACTATGATGAATACTTTAATTAACAGTTACAATAATCCTCACAGTTGATATACATATTTTTTGTTGTAAAATAATCCTCCTACTCTGAATAAATATACATAGACAATGATGCAACATTTTTCTTGTGGCGACAATTTTCTCCTTAGCACAGTGCTTTTAGATAACCTCTAATTTTCATGAAGAATAAAAGTCTTGAATTAAATTGCTACAATTAAAAAATTTAAATTAAAAGTACCCCTAAATTGGAGTGCTCACAACAGACTCCCCCCTTTTTTTTTTTTGAATTTTTATGTACAATTACCATAATTAACAATGCGTTACTGTTATATTATTGACAACAATATGAAAATTGGTTCAAAGAAATTTGATAAAGTATTGAAATTATTTTGTGAAAATGAGAAAATGAAAAAAAAATCTTCTCTCGGAAATACATTACTTACTATTTCTAAACTCGGAATTGTATGAGAGAGAAAAGGCAGTGATGGTAAAATTGGTAGCACTAAAAACAATCATACTCATCATAATTCGGCTCAGCCGATTAATGTGCCGCTTATCAACAACTGATTAATCGGTAATCGGCCAATTTGCTTATCGGTGCATCCCTAATATATGCATAATAACTACTTAATTTGGTTATTATTGCTTCAGCTTCTTTTGAAACATTTGAAATTACTGTCTAAAATTTTTTCGTACGACCTCCGCCGCATCTGCGCACGCGCCGAGTCTCTTCGGACTTTCTCGAAATAGGGGGAAAAGCAACGAGGAAGTAGTAAGCGAACAAAAGCTGAAGGCATCGGGAAGTGCTCATCCTAAACCTATCTCTCCTTTTTCAGATGGATACGTCCGTGGCTGCCAGGCGCACAAAATGCAAACAGACAGTACGAGACTTTTTCAGTGCGTGTTTCTTTGTTTAAGTGGGGAAAATGGCTGCGAAATTTCCCGCAGTGCAACGAATTTATTTTATAATAATATTGTAAGATAGGCAGGACTGTTATTTCGAATTTTCCCAGGGGGGGGGGGGTGCACAATGTGTTTTTCCAAAAAAGGGCAAAATACACACACGCGTACTTACTTGTAAATACATTGATTTCTCAAAGTCAGGGGGCAATTGACCCCCCCCCCCTTCCCTGAACCCTGAATTGACGGGCCTGAAGATAGGTAAGAAAAGATGCGAGTTTAATGTTAAGCGACTCTAAAATGTGTGTGTGTTATTAAGCAGGAAAAAATTGGTTAGCATTTAATTTATTTCATTTGTTATGTTTTCTTGAACTTATCTTGTATAAATGAAAACCGATTAATAACTTTTATTTTTTCTCCCATTATTTCACTATCATTAACTTTTCCATATTATCCAAAATTTTAATTAATTTTCTCAAAAATCATACACTGGTTTAAACATAGTCTTCTCGTTAGAAACGGTTGGTTATTCTGCTGTTTTTCTTTACTTATTTTTTTGTGGTAGGTCAAATCGGTGTTTTTTTTTCTGTTGTTGGGAGGAGGGTGACACCACGAATTACCGCCCCGGGTGACACTTTTCCTAGCTACGCCACTGCTTTACACCTAACATTGTTGTTATAGTTAGGAAAAAGCACTTTCAAATTAAAACGTTCGACGAAAAGGCGCTTTTTTTCTTGTATGAAAATCATAATAAAAAACAAGATGCATTGTCTACCTGAACATAAATTGTTCTGGGGGGGGGGGGGGAGAGACTTTCAACTTACCTACACTCCAAAAATTAAACTGCTGTTTTTACGGTATAAAACTGGCAGCCTAGATTGCAGTTTAAAACTGTAAAATGCACAGTAATTAACTGCAAAATTGCTAATCTTACAGTTTATTACTGTAAAAGGGTACTATAGGGGAGGAGGGGGATAACTAGAAGTGTGAAATCACGCATGTTCAAATCTTATTCATAGGCATGAAAAATTGCTTAAGAAAAAGAGTGACATGTGACGAAGGGAAAAGAAGAGAGTTACGTGAAGTGAGACACATTGGGATAAAATAGGGGGTGGGTGTGTAAACATGTTGAAAAAAAGTGCGACCTCATTTATGAACAGCCTAAAAGTGCTTTTTTTTAAAGGGGTCCCCACGAAATATTGGTCTACGAAAAGGGGTCCGTTGGCTATAAAGTTTGGGAAGCCCTGCTTTAGATTAGGGATGCACCGATAAGCAAATTGGCCGATTACCGATTAATCGGCGAATGAGAATCAGCCGATTAATCGACAGAGCCGATTAATGTTCGGGTTTATTAATTCTAATATTACCAATTTCACCCTCACTGTTTTTATCCTATCTAATGCCATTCTGATTTTTAGAAATGGTTACTTGTTTGTTTTTGACAAAAGATTTGTTTTTCTCCATTTTTCCATGTTATATAATTTCAAAATTTTATCAACATCCTTTGAAATTTTAAAAATATTTTTGTAAATAAAATTACATTAACACACTAGACATATTAGTTATTAAAACAAAGGGGTGGGGAGCTGTGATGAGCACTTTAATTTAGGGGTGTTCTTATTTTTTATTTATTATTCAACAAAAAGTAGCCATTTTAATTCAAGACTTGTTCTTTGAAAATTAGAGGTTATTTAAAAGCAATAAGCTAAAGAGTAAAATATCGAACATGAAAAATGTTGCAACATTGTCTTTAAGTGTAGATTTATTCAGAGTAGGGATATTAAATTATTAAATAATTTATATCAACTGAGAGGCAATTTACTATTATTATTATTATTATTATTATTTTGTACTTCATTCTTTAAATTATTTGTTTTGTTTTTACTCATTAGACTTTCGTAAAACGTGTAATTCTTGTGTTTCCAGAAAATTATTTATTTCTTGTTTATAAATTTATCCATCGTAATATTGTGTTCAAAAATCGTTGAGTTAATTTTATTTAAAACATCTTTTTCGCCGGTTGACCAGCAAAATTTGACTGATTATAAATGAAATGAAATATTCATGTTTTTGAATTCCAACTGAAAATTTCAGGAATTTGCAGAGGATTATCTTTTAATATTCCAATCAGTTTTACGTTTTCTATGAACTATTTGTTTTGTTTTTACTCTGTACACACTTTCGTATTGTATGTTATCGTAAGGATTTCAGAAAATTACATTTATTTACTGATAATAAAACAATTTGTCACAGTTTCTTGGTAAAGGTATACTTTAAAAGATAATATAAAAAAATAAAAATTCGCCGATTAATCGGCTTAATAATCGGCAAAGTGGCCGATTAATCGGTACTGTCGATTAATCGGTGCATCCTTACTTTAGATCAAGGAATTCATAAGATAGATATGGAAGAAAGTTTCGTGATGGCCGCAACATACTAGTTTATATTCTAATTAAATGTATAAAGCCCTATGTTAAAATCCTGATACTTCCTAATATTAAAGATGAAAGAAAGAAAAAACAGCATTTCCTGGTAGATTTCGCACAATAGTTTTAAGGTAAAAGAACTTTGAGCACACCTTCAAAATGTTTTTGCGGTATGGTGCCTTTCTCCTCTCAATTACATTGTATACATTTCAACAAAGTGTAAATTTAGTTTTTAAATACAGTGGACGCCGGTTAATTGAATCAGCCGCTTTAATGAGTCAAAATCGCAATAAGGAGGGCAAAATCCAGCTTTGTTTGATCAAAACTGTTTAGAACAAACGTTAGTCATATAAGCGCCGTCCACTGTACTTTCAATGTTTTAAATATTGCATCAACTAATTCTAAGCCCTCCCACTAGATGATTTAATTTTAAATACATAGTTTTAGTTTTGAGTGTTGCATCAACCTAAAGTTGGTTATTAAGCATGATGAGTAAATTTTGAAACACTTTTAGTGTTTTCAATATTGCATCAACTCATTATAGACCATTTAAAACCCATTAATGCCTAGCGTCCTTTTTTTAGGACTGTCCAAAAAAGGATCTGAATTTCCCCAAAATAAACATTTCAACCAAATAATAGTGTTCAATTGTACCTTAGTATTCTTTCGATTCGTTATTAACAGATTGCAGCACGTAACCATTGTAAAGTGTGTTCTGTAGCAGTTTTAATATGATCTTTATCAAAAATTACATCGTTCACAATCTAAAGAAAAAAAGCTAAGTTTTCAAAGTGTTTCCCAGCTTCCAAGTGTATGTCAATTGCTGATTTTATTTCTTCTTGTAAAATGTCTTTTTAAATATTTTATCGTAGGCAGAAAACATTTTTAGTAAAAAAAGTATGTACCCTCTGGGGTCTATCGTAACTTTTGAGGGGGGACGATTTTTCTTTCCTTAATAAAACAATTATTTTTTACATAATATTTTTTTTTATTATTTTTCCTGTCCATTAAACATCGTTTGTAACCAGTATACAAAATATCTTTGGGAAAAAAAATGTCAGGCATTAATGGGTTAACTGGATGGCTATTTCTTAACACTTTCAGTTATTTAAATACTTTCAACTCATTGTAGACCATTTCACTGGATGGCTAAATATAAACACTTTCAGTGGTTTAAATATTGCATTAACTCTTGGTAGACCATTCCCCTGGATGATTTATTTTTTAAACAATTTTAGTTTTAAATATTGTATTAACTCATTGTTGGTCATTTCGCTAATGATTTAATTTTGAAATACTTTGTTTGAAATATTGCATCAACTCATAGCAAACTATTCCATTTGATGCTTTTACTTGTAAATGCTTTCAGTGGTTTAAATATTGCATTAATTCACTGTAGACAATTCCACTGGATGATTTAATTTCTGAATACTTTCAGTGTTTTAAATATATATATATATATATATATATATATATATATGAGGGGTTCCATACCAACTCACCGAATGGGGGTCGCACGACCGACTCGGATTTTCTTTTAATTTGGCACACATGTTGATCATATAGATGCATGGAAAAGTCCAAATTGTTAGGTTCCTGCTCCACTTATTTTCTGAGATACATGCCCTCAAAGTTTGTCCGCCACGTCAAAATACTAACAAGAAGTTCTGTCAAGAACTAAACGAGCCTACTTTCCCGTACATCGAAATCGGCATTGTAGCATCTGATCAATATTCTTTTGATTATCTGAAACTGAAAATTATGTCAACCATACCTCTATAGCACTTAAAGCTGATTTCTAAAAGCAAAATATACCCCTATCATCAGATCAAATAGACACGTAAAAATTAAATAAACGAGTCAATTAAGTTTTGTCGCACCTTTTAAAGAATGTAACTGTTATAGTTCTTCCGTAGAAAAAATCCACAATCGTTTTCAAAAGAAAAAAAAATAAACAAATAAAATAAAAGTACAAAGAACTTCAAAACACATTTTATCAAAGAAAGAAAAAAAAAACTCGTTCGTTAATAAAATGTCTTGAATTTCATTTTTAATCCGTTGCCAGTTGTTAAATATAAATAAAGAATAAAATGCTCTCGTGAATGAAAAATTTTTGTTAACAAAAAAAAAAAAAATATCGTATGCCAGAAAAAAAATCATAATAATAATAAATTAAACAAAACAAATAAATAAATGAACAAAAAATCGTCTGCCCAGTCAGTCATTTTTTTCTGAGCCTGCATTTCCGCCATGTAGTCCGTGGAGTTAGTGCAAACATATTTCACTTCCGGATACCAGTCTGAAATTTTATGTGGGGCTTAAATTCACATAGGAGGACAAAAAAACGCCGGGAGACACTTGATCGGAGGTCAAGGTCATTCCGTGATGACGTCATCAAAATGGCCGCTTTTACAGGTAAATACGTTCGTTTAACTGCTTAAAACTCCATCATAGATTGAAATATTGCAAAACTCAAATATATCATCTGAAAGCTCTTTAAAAGAGCTATTTAGAAAGATATAATTTTTCTTTCTGAGGTCAAGGGTTCACCTGTGATGACGTCATCAAAATGGCCGCCTTTGCAGGTAAATACGTTCGTTTAATTGCTTAAACTCCATCATAGATTAAAATATTGCAACTCAAAGGTATCATCTGAAAGCTCTTTAAAATAGCTATTTAGAAATCTTTAATTTTTCTTTCTGAGGTCAAGGGCCCACCTGTAATGACGTCATCAAAATGGCCGCTTTTAAAGGTAAATACGCTTGTTTAACTCCCCCTAAAATTCCATCATATATTTAAATATTTCAAAACTCAACTATATCATCTGAAAACGCTTTAAAAGATCTATTTATAAAGATATAATTTTTCTTCCTGAGGTCAAGGGTTCACCTGTGATGACGTCATCAAAATGGCCGCTTTTGCAGGTAAATACGTTCGTTTAACTGCTTAAAACTATATCATAAATTCACATATTGCAAAACTCAAATACATCAACTGAAAGCTCTTTAAAAGAGCTATTTCGAAAAACTTATTTTTTCTTTCTAAGGTTAAGGGCCCACCTGTGATGACGTCATCAAAATGGCCGCTTTTACAGGTAAATACGTTTGTTTGACTCCCCCTAAAACTCCATCATAGATTCAAATATTGCAAAACTCAAATATATCATCTGAAAGCTCTTTAAAAGAGCTATCTGGAAAAATTTAATTATTCTTTCTGAGGTCAAGGGTCCACCTGTGATGACGTCATCAAAATGGCCGCTTTTACAGGTAAATTCGTTTGTTTAACTCCCCCTAAAACTCCATCATAGATTCAACTATTACAAAGCTCAAATATATCATCTGAAAGCTCTTTAAAAGAGCTATTTAGAAATATTTAATTTTTCTTTCTAAGGTCAAGGGCCCATCTGTGATGACGTCATCAAAATGGCCGCTTTTACATGTAAATACGTTTGTTTAACTCCCCCTAAAATTCCATCATAGATTCAACTATTGCAAAACTCAACTATATCATCTAAAAGCTCTTTAAAAGAGCTATCTAGAAAGATTTAATTTTTCTTTCTAAGATCAAGGGCCCACCTGTAATGACGTCATCAAAATGGCCGCTTTTACAGGTAAATACGTTTGTTTAACTCCCCCTAAAACTCCATCATAGATTCAAATGTTGCAAATTTCAAATATATGATCTTAGAGCTCTTTAAAAGAGCTTTTTAGAAAAATTTAATTTTTCTCTCTGAGGTCAAGGTCCCACCTGTAATGACGTCATCAAAATGGCCTCAAATGACGTCATCACAGGTGGGCCCTTGACCTTAGAAATAAAAATTAAATATTTCTAGATAGCTCTTTTTAAGAGCTTTTAGATGATATATTTGAGTTTTGCAATATTTGAATCTATGATGGAGTTTTAGGGGGAGTTTCACAAACGTATTTACCTGTAAAAGCGGCCATTTTGATGACGTCAGTACAGGTGGGACCTTGACCTCAGAAAGAAAAATTAAATATTTCTAAATAGCTCTTTTAAAGAGCTTTCAGATGATATATTTGAGTTTTGCAATATTTGAATCTATGATGGAGTTTTAAGCAGTTAAACGAACGTATTTACTTGTAAAAGCGGCCATTTTGATGACGTCATCACAGGTGAGCCCTTGACCTCAGAACAAAAAATTAAATCTTTCTAAATAGATCTTTTAAAGCGCTTTCAGATGATATAGTTGAGTTTTGACATATTTAAATCTATAATGGAGTTTTAGGGGGAGTTAAACAAACGTATTTACCTTTAAAGCGGCCATTTTGATGACGTCATTACAGGTGGGCCCTTGACCTCAGAAAGAAAAATTAAATATTTCTAAATAGCTATTTTAAAGAGCTTTCAGATGATACCTTTGAGTTTTGCAATATTTTAATCTATGATGGAGTTTAAGCAATTAAACGAACGTATTTACCTGTAAAAGCGGCCATCTTGATGACGTCATCACGGGAGTTCATGACCACTGATCAAGTGTCTCCCGACGGTTTTTTGTTCTTATATATGTACCTAAGCTCTGTACCAAATTTCACACTGGTATCCGGAAATGCGTTTTTGGCCATCTTGGCAGCCATTTTTCTCATAAAGGGGGAGCAGTAGAAACTTTAATTTTTTTTTAAACAAGCCATTGATATGTTAGCTATTCACAGGAAAAGAGTTTACTTTTGGTTATTTCTCCCATTAAGAGATATTCTGCTGACAGTATATGCATGTTTTTCGTGACGACCATATGCTTTTGTTCCCCCTCTCATGGACTTAAAATTAATTAAACCAAAAAATAATTAGAAAAATTAATAGCTGTATTATCTACCCAATATGTCATGAAGTTTAATTTATTAAATCATTGAACAATAAATTAGATAATTGATGAAAACAAGAAATAGTATTTCTCTGATGCCTGAGTATTATGCATTCATTATTATAAAGCACTAAATACTTTCTTGAGAAATTAATTAACATAAAGGAGCTCTAAATATTTATATTATAAGCAATACCCAATCTTGTGATTGGGATACTCCTGTTTTTAATTGAAGAATTTCTTGAATATCACATGAATATCAGGAAAATAAATGAGGTCTTTTCGTTTGATGTAGGATATTTTATGACAAATTTCATTTGATGGGCTACTAACTGAGCATGGTGATAAAGAGCTATTAATTTCAGCATCGAATTCCATTTTACCTTAAAAACAGTTAAATATTTACAAAATAATTAAATAAATAATTTAATATAAAGCCATGCTTGAAGAATTAAAATTACTGCAACTAATTTATTCCCATACTAATCTTTACAAAACTGACATGTGTTGAGCACTGATAAGAACTGACAAGAATAAGTTTACTCACTAAAATACTAGTTCACAGATACAGTCGAACCCGCTTAATGGAATATCGGTTAATGGAATATCCCGCTCAATGTAATACATTTTCAATGTCCCGAACCGTAGTAAATCATTTCTGTGTTAAATTTCCCGGTTAAAGGAATATCATGTTAGGAAGCAATCCCGGTTAAAAGAATAATTTTTAGCCACGCTGATGTCGATCTCCTTCCATTTCCAACCCTTTTTCTGGATTTTTCCTCCAGTTAAGAGCAATAATGATTGTGAAGCTTATGGACGGCTTCCAAATAATGTTTTGTCGCTTCGTTAAAAGGGTGCAGGGGCAAGAAAAGCGATTCCTGGAATTCGAAAGGAATGTTTCCCTACTGTTGTATACTGTTTGTCGCCCCCACTGTGTATAGTTCCTTCTGCTTCAGAGAATGAACAATAAGTTTCGAATAAGCTTTACCTCCAGGGACCCAAAGGAGAGATAAGAGAATAAAGGAGTAATGGGCAAACCAACAGGTGTAAAGGACCAGGGAAGAAGACGAGGCTGTGACGAATCTCTTCCGAGAAGCGCAACGATAATGTTACTTTGATGTTCTGAAATCATTTTCCAATTTTGCTTCGGCTGTGCATGTGCTTGTCTCTTCATAATGTCTTCTAAGCGAAACGATCTTACTTTGAAAGAAAAAGTGAATTTTATTGAATATTCAAATGCTAATCCAAAATGTCATTTCAAGTTTTTCGAGCGAGGGGGGGCAAAGGGTCCAAACGCAATACAATTTCATCGGAAAACATTAAAAACCACGCCCACTTATATGTAAATACACTGATTTCTCAAAGCCGGGGGGGGGGGCAAATGCTCCCCTGTCCCCCCTAAATGACGGGCCTGAATAAATGTACGCAGTTACAACTTGAAAAAAAGTTCGAGATATCGCAATCTCAAGTTTCGAAATTGGTGAAAAATAAAGAAAAAATTCTAAATGACTGGAAATTAAATAAAAACCTTAATCAAAAGAGAAAATACACAGGTAAAGAATCAGAAGTTAAAGATGCTGCTCTCCTTCGCTCGTTTGCTGAGAAACGGGCTTGTAACGTTCCTGGTCATTTAATAAGGTCATTTTTAATTGAATTTCTAAATTTTAATATGTTTAAAGTATTATTAATTAATATATTTAAATTACCATTAATTAATATGTCTAAAGTTATTCGTTATATACTTGTTGATGAATATACTTGTGGTTAAGGCAAATTTAAATGCTTTCTTGGTTTAAATGCAAGTTGGAACGTAGTGTGGATGGAATCCCGGATAATGGAATATCCCGCTTATTAGAATAATTTTCCGTGACAAATTGGCTATTCCATTAAGCGGGCTCGACTGTACTATAAAGCGTACATTCTATTTTCTACAAAATAATACTGCAACAAAGAACAAGGGTATAAAGGGGTAGGTACTAAAGAACTTCTTGAAAAATCAATTAAAATAAAGGAGCTTCGAATATTTATCTCATAGGCAATTATCAATCCCAATCTTGTGATTGGATGTTCCTGATTGATGGCTATAAACAGGAGGATACCCTTGTTCTTTGTTGCAGTATTATTTTGTAGAAAATAGAATGTAGGCTTTATAGTATCTGTGAACTAATATTTTAGTGAGTAAACTTTTTCTTGTCAGTTCTTAGCAGTGCTTAACGCATGTCAATTTTGTTAAGTCCAGTATGGGAATAAATTAGTTGCACTAATTTTAATTCTTTAAGCATGGCTTTATATTAAATTATTTATTTAATTATTTTGCAAATATTTAACTGTTAATAAGGTAAAATGGAATTCGAGGCTGAAATTAATAGCTCTTTATCACCATGCTCAGTTAGTAGCCCATCAAATGAAATTTATCATAAACTATCCTACATCAAACGAAAAGACCTCATTTATTTTCCTGATATTCATGTGATATTCAAGAAATTCTTTAATTAAAAACAGGAGTATCCCAATCACGAGATAGGGTATTGCTTATAATATAAATATTTAGAGCTCCTTTATGTTAATTAATTTCTCAAGAAAGTATTTAATGCTTTATAATTATGAATGCATAATGCTCAGGCATCAGAGAAATACTATTTCTTGTTTTCATCAATTATCTAATTTATTGTTCAATGATTTAATAAATTAAACTTCATGACATATTGGGTAGATATTACAGCTATTAATAAATATGTCATTATTTTTTGGTTTAATTAATTTTAAGTCCCTGAGAGGGGGAACAAAAGCATATGGTCGTCGCGAAAAACATGCATATACTGTCAGCAGGATATCTCTTAATGGGAGAAATAACCAAAAGTAAACTCTTTTCCTGTGAATAGCTAACATATCAATGGCTTGTTTTTAAAAAAAAAGTTTCTACTGCTCTCCCTTTGTGAGAAAAATGGCTGCCAAGATGGCCAAAAACCAGGGCTGCGGAGTCGGAGTCGGACTGATTTTGGACTAAAGGAGTCGGAGTCGGAGTCGCTGAAAAACATGTCGACTCCGACTCCGACCACCTCCGATTTGGATGAAATTTTATGGTGGTGAAAACATGTCTTTGAAACTAACAGATACAAATTTTCAGCGTCCAATATCCAAATCCTAAGCATCTAGGATCATTAAAAAGGGCTTCAAAATGGCGGGTCTGCTTTGTGAAACGAATTGCTATGTATGGGCTTATGCAAGATAATAAAAAAAATTTGCAGCAAAAATGCATTGTGTTAAAATAAAATCTGGCCACTTAACAAGAAAAGGATTAGTTTTGTACGGGGTCAAATGACAAGAGCGGCACTTGTCTTTTGCTCTGGAGAAAATGAACTTTTTGGGAGGTCACAGTGATCTCCGAGAATTGAGGTAAATGTGGTGAAATTACCTGCGAGAATTCATGAGCAAATTGAACTTTTGAGAGGTCACAATGACCTCCCATGACCTCCAACTGGGATACCCCAGCTTTCTCCTCCCCCCTAAAGTGAGTCCTGGCTACGAGGAGTCTGGAGTCGGAGTCGGAGTCGAAAGTTTTAAAATCCCGGAGTCGGAGTCGGAGTCGACCATTTTTCCTCCGACTCCGCAGCCCTGCCAAAAACGCATTTTTTGCTTTATGGCTTATCTTTAAGCTAAAATATTTCCAAGAAGGAGTGAGAAATCAAAGTTATGCATTGTGTAATCATTTATAGTAAACATCTGTACACTACCAGAAAGTGAGTAAACCTTTGGTTATGTCTTCCTTTTTTTGGAATAAATTCCTCAATTTTAGCGAAATCGGGAAAATCAAATTTTTGTGATGGCAACTTCTAAGAGTGCTGTACCTTAACATTTTCCATTATAAACATTGCCATATTTTTTTTCTGAATGCCAGGAGTAGGGGTGCGACATCGAAGGCAATACATCGATGTTTCAAGAGATCGATGTTTAGAAATTAAGACATCGATGGTATTGATACATCGACCAAAAAACATCGATGTTTTCAAACATCGATGTTTCAAAACATCGATCTTTTTTATAAAAATTACTTACACATTTAAATGTACAGTAATGCAGTAACTCCCCAATACATAGCGTCTCTTTATATCACTCAATTAGATTATCTTTTGTCACCCGAAAAACATCAACCGTATGATACCAATGTCAATTATAGAAAATTTTTTTAGTGAGATAGATACTGCAACTGTTGATCAACTGTATAACTTTCATTTTTCACATATTTTTGTGAAACTTTTTTTGTTGAAATGTGACACACCATTATTGAGAAAAATTTCTAAAGAAAAACAAAAACAACGATGTTTAAAAATCATTCTTTTTTATTGCTTGTTGCTGAAGTATAAAACAGACATCGAAAGGAAAAAAAAACATCCAACGCGAAACTGATCATAAAAAAACATCGACCATAAAACATTGATGGTAACTATCAAAAACGTCTTTTAACGAGATTGATAGTGATTAACGATATAACTTTTGGCAGCATATCTTTTTTTGTTGCTGAAATATAAAACATTCCCATAAATAATAATAATGAAATAAATAAAATTTAAAATAAAATGGCGACAGCAAATTAGAAATGTTAAAAACATTGAGAGCAAGATATCGATAATAATCACACATAATGTTTTCTAATGAGATTAATACTGAAACTTCTGATTGAGGTTGAAAACTTTTTAAATTCGTCTGCATATCGCATGTTTTATCAAGCTTTTCTTGCTGAATTATAAAACATCGACATCGAAAAAAACATCGAACCCAAAACATCGATGTTTTGAAAACATCGACCTTCAAACATCGATGGTAAAAACATCGATGTTTTAGCAAAAACATCGATGTTTCCAAAACATCGACATCGATGTCGCAGCCCTAGCCAGGAGTAACTAGTTTCCGTAGATATCAAACACTTTCATATTGCATGAGTAGAAATTTTAAGAAAAAATTATTAAAAAACATCAATTTTCCGGTATTTTGAAGGTCCGGACTAACTTCGAGAACCCGTATCTCGGGAAATAAGTGGAGCAGGTAACTTTCCTTTTGGGCTTTTTCATACCTCTATACCATCAATCTGTGTACCAAATTAAAAAAAAATCCGAGTCGGTCGTGCGACCAACTTTTTTTCTTTTTTCGGCGAGTTGGTATGGAATCGCTCATATGTATATATACAATTTCGAGGATGATTCAATCTTGAAATACTTTAAGTGTTTTAAATATTGCATCAATTTATTTCAGGCCAGTGAACTGGATGATAGCAAATTATCGGGGTGAAAACTCTTGCTAAGTCACGCAATTTCTCCACTATCAGCACGTCACACAATGGTAACCAATGTTTTTTAGCTAAATGTCCATATACATAATACAGTATATTACAATCATTTTAGTAGGGGGAATATACATAGAAAAATAAGTTTTTTCCTCCTACGTGGGAGCATAGGATGCATCAGTCATGAGCCCTCTAGCATCTCAATAAAAGATAGCCCTTTTTAAAAGTTTTCTTGAGAGTAGTCTAAGAAAATGAACGCAGGACATCTGCAGGTCAAGTTAGAACTCCTTTAGAGGACAGGCTGACTTGTCCGACATTTTGGTTCCAAGACACTCTTGGATTCAGCCTTGTTACAGGTATTTGAAACGCATTATATTATACCTGGTTGCTCTAGCGTTCAATAACTTATGATTAGTCGGATGAAGCACCATATTAGGTAAATTTACAAAGATAACTTATTTCTCGAATTTAAAAACAGTTTATTAGGAAATGTTTTCATGAAATTGGGTCTATTTTCATATTGCACTTGTTTTAAGCCTGGGTTTATGAAATGTTTTTGTCATATAGGCAAAAATAGTCAAATATCATCTGCGCAGCTACAATTCAAGCTTAGCTTCCACTTTTCTTCAATGTGACTTAAGTGCAGATACCAGTGGTTCCACGCCCACCGTTTTGGAACCAAAATGTCGGATGAGTCAGCTCCCCTCGAGCCTTAGGTCAAGTGCATGAAATCCTCATAAGTCCGTATAGAACACACTGCAATAATGAACTGTTGTTTTTAGAGTATAATACTGGCAGCCGAGGTTCCAATTTAAAACTATAAAATGCACAGTAATAAACTGTGAAAATAGCCATTTTAGTTTCTTACTGAAAAGTTAAAAACTTAACAGATTACTGCAGTAAAATTGAGCTGTAACATACCGTAAAAACAACAGTATAACACTGGTAGCAGAGGTTCCAGTTTAAAACTGTAAAATGCACGATAATAAACTGTAAAGTTAGCAATTTTACAGTTTATTACTGTAAAAGTCGCAATTTTTACAGTTTATTACTATAAAATTAGCTGTATGATGCTGAAAAAGCAATATTCGTTTTTTACAGTGCTCAGGACAGTCGGAAATACTGGTGACGCCAATACGGAACATAAAACTAAGTATTTAGGATATAAAATAACAGTAAACCGTTTTTGATTTTTATAATTTATCAAAATACAAATCCAATTATTGCTTTTGATGCAGCACCATCAGCGAAGCATTTTGGCTAGTTGCAATGAAAAATACTTCCTTAGAACCTTAAAAATTGTTTTATTTAAATTAAATTTCATTACTTGGGTTAAATTTGTAAAAATAAATGTGACATTCCGATTATACGTCATTATCATTTATCTGTCGTTTCGCTCCCAGACCCTTGATCAATGCATAAACGATGCTTTACTGTATTGTGGTAATAGCTGAGAAATTTAGTTAACATGTGCGTTTTTTTAACCTTTCAAACGAACTGGCAATGTATTGCACGTTTCTGCCTTAGCCCTTGTCTAGGGGCAGTTACTTACTGCTTTATAGTAAGATATGAATTTAGTTTCATCAAAAAGCAAAACTGCAGTAAAATTCTTTGAGAAGAACTTGAGTTGTCCAGATGAGAGTTATCTGTAAAAACGTAAAAAATAATTTTTTGAAACGTACACTAAAAAATGAATGTTGTTTTTACAGTACAATACAGCTAATTTTGTACTCATAAACTGTAAAAATTGCTAATATTGCAGTTATAATCTGTAAAATTTCTAATTTTACAGCACTAAACTGTAGAATTGCTAATTTTAGTTTATTACCGTTCATTTACCAGCTCTAAACTGGAGCCCGTGCTGCCAGTATTATACTATTGTTTTCAAGGTATAATACAACTAAATTTTACAGCATTAAACTGTAAAATTGCTAACTTTACAGAAAGAAACTGAAATTGCTAGTTTTACATTTTGTTACTGTGCATTTCACAGTTTTAAATTGGAACCTCGGCTGCCAGTGTTATGCTGCAAAAACAACACTTCACTTTTTGCAATGTATAGTTCATCCAGAGAGCATTGAAAAGTCAACAAAAAATTCTTCTGCAATGAAAGAAGCTTCAACTCCTGAACCTCTTGGGGCAGAGTGATGTCGTTCTTAAATTTGAAAATTCATGAAAGAAAATTCTTAGAGTGTATTGCAGCATTTCTCAACTGATGGTCTGCAGGATCGGTACTGGCCTGAGGGAAAAAATTTATCGGTCTTTAGAGAAATTTGCTCGTTCTTGTTAAAAAACATTCCTCACTCAAAAAATAAAACAAAAATAAAAGTTCAAAAAATAAATAAAAGAAAAGGAAATAAACACATGAATAAATAAAAATAATGGCACCCTAAACACCAATTTTTAAGTTAATTTAAAAATTGTCGTTGTCTTTCCTTATGTAGACCTATTACACGTAACTTGTCGTTACATTTACTTAATTTTTGGACTGTTCTTTAATACCAAGTTTTATTTACTTAGAATTTTTGTAACAAGAAAAAACGTTACCAGTTCGTAAAATTTTTTCGCAAGTGTTTCATGGCCCTCATTCCGCAAGTCTATCTTTCACTTTTGTAAAAAAAAAGGAGAAAATGAGGCGGGGCATAGAACAAAAACCTCACTGGTTCCAAAAAAGTCACAAATGTTCTAACGGTACGACAGTTGAAGTTCATTTGTACAAAAAAAAAAATAAATAAATAAATAAAAACAGGCCCCTCGACTTTTTTTTAAAAAGGAGTTACCGATTTGTTGGTCAAAACAGGTTGAGAAACGATATTGTATCTGTATTGGACAATTGCTATCAACGGAAAAAAAATACTTGCCCTCAGTAAATGAAAATGACTGGAAGAAACTTCAAGCTATTATGATAAAATTTTATTTTTTAATGTAAGATAGTTTGCTTTATGAATATTTGACAGTAAAAATGACAAAACTCATGAATTAATTTTTAATGATTTATTAAAACGAATAAGACATTAAATGAATACATATTGGAATATGAAGACATCACAAAATTTATGAGACGACATAGTTTTCATAAATATACTGGTTATTTACATTTTGCTGCTTTTCGCATTTCGAAGCAATTTTGCGGTTAAGTTATCATGCAGTTTCAAAGTAACTTTTTCAACAAAAGGCTTTAGAAGTTCAAAAATTTCATGTTTAAATACATCGATGATATGATTCGGAACTTGCTTAAAGAAGTTGGTACCCTGAAACATTTTTTAAATCCTTTTCTCAGTTTTTAAACATTAAAAATTTTCATATCAAAAGCTTTCAAACGTCACCGAATTCATGTTTCTAAAATCTAAAAGTAATTTTAATTTAAAAAGAAAAATCGGAAAGGCGAGTTATATTACTCACTTGAATTTCTTAAATACGTATACTCAAACTATCAAATTTAAAAAACTGAAGTTTCGTCATGACACTACCCCCCCCCCTCCGGCCGAAACGATGACCAAAAACAAGTGGGTTCACTATTGCTCTGATATTTTAGCCAATTTTTATTCTACATAATTAGACACATAGACACAGGCCCGTCATTTAGGGGGGCTGGGGGTCAATTGACCCCCCCCCCGACTTTGAGAAATCAATGTAGTTACATATAAGTGGGCGTACAGTTTTATGTTTTCCGATAAAATTGCATTGTGTTTGGACCCTTTGTCCCCCCCCCCTGGAAAAACTTGAAATGACGTCCTTGCATAGACATAGTTTTCCTAAACAGCTGTTTTTATGGTCAGGAACAGTCTTCTACTTATTTAAAAAGTTAATACCAAACAAAATTTTTTAAAGATTATGAAAGAAATAAAATTGGCTTAAAAATTGGTTTCAATATCATCTACAGATATCTCTTAAAAGCACTGTAAAAATTCTTTCTATCAATAAAAGCGTTTGAGAAAGAGGCGCATAAAATTTTCAATTTAACATCACGCTTATACAGGGTACCAACGCTCCTTAACAATGTAACATTTTAGTTCCACATCGAATTTATAATGTCAGAAACCGATGACTGACTCTGTTTGATTTACCGGGAACTTTAGTGTCAGTCACCGGTAACTGTAGTGATAGCTAACTTGTTACCATCAAAATAACAATTAGCATAACATATAAAACATAACTTGTTACCATCAAAATAACAATTAGCATAACATATAAAACATAACTTGTTACCATCAAAATAACAATTAGCATAACATATGAAACATAACTTGTTACCGTCAAAATAACAGTTAGTATAACATATGAAACATAACTTGTTACCATCAAAATAACAATTAGCATAACATATGAAACAGAGATATATCCCCAACATGACGCAACGTATGTGTCATGCGTTGCAAAACGCTAATTTGCACTGATGCATACAGTAAACTTCCGATTACACTAGTCGACAAATTTTCACTTTTTCTCCCTAACAAAGATGAAATTAACTGTTTTTGACTAATTTTGCAGTGTAGAATTCAAAAATAATAGTAAAAAAGCTGTAGCACGTACAGTTTTATTGTTATGAATTTCTAAAAAGTACTGAACATAACTGAAAAAACATATCAAACACACATTTTTTCAAGAGGAAAGGATCATATTAACTCCTAACTTTTTTTGAAGTTTCAAGAGAAACTCAAAGTTCAAAATCATGACCACTAATAGCAAAGAAGGGGTTCTTAGGGGGTGTACCCCCTCAAAATGAGCAAAAAATCACCAAAAATGATCTTTTCATTCTTGTTTTTTTTAAATGTCGTTTAAAAAAAAAAAATTCGATGCAAAATCAGAGGATAGGACCCCCTAGTATGATTCCTACGTCCGAAAAAATTTTCGCGCTGTAATTTTTTTTTTTTTTTTTAATTAAAAACCGATTTTATAACTGTCGCACGCTAAATACGAGACACATCGCAGGTGTTCAGAAAGACGGCGTATTCTGGCTGGTTCCTATGTAAAATTGTCTCCAAAATCCAAATATGGCCCCTATCCTCTCCACCACTCTCCACTTTTTGCCGAAAGCCCAAACCCCCCCCCCCTTTGATACAAAGCCGCAAAATGAAAAAAAAAAAAAAAGATTTTTTTTTTTTTTAATTTTATTTTACAGCGCGAAAAATTTTTTGGGCATAGGAAAAATAGGAGGAGGTCTTATACTCTGATTTTACACCAGAAAAAAATATTTAAAACGTCATATTAAAGAAACCAGAATAAAAAGATACTTTTTCATGATTTTTTGCATATTTTGAGGGGATACACTCCCCTTGTCCCCCCTTTTTGTTATCGGTGGTCATGATTTCGGACTTTCGAGTCTCCCTTCACCTCCAAAAAATTTAGGAGTTAATATTTTGCTCCTTTTCCCTCCAAAAATAGGCATTTGGTGCGAAAATCATAAAAAATAGTAAAAAATTATTTTTTTTATTACGAAAAATTGAGACGTGGTGGGACTTTTTTACTTGCAGGTATTTAAATAACTATGTGAATACGTAATAAAAATAATAATTTGGTTGTTGTTAGTGAACCACTGTCGACCAGTGTTATCTGGCTAGATATGACAGAAGGAATCGGATACCAAAAAATCCGGATTGCCCCGAGTTCTGTACATATTTACTGCTCTCCAACCCTGACATGGTATTAAAAGCCCTTATTAGACTTTTAAGGAGGGTAAACTTAATGAAAGCAGTACATATTCACAGGCAAAATAAGGAAAATAAAAAACTAAAAGTGTTTACCTAAAGAAATTAAGCAAATCTTCTTTCAGACTTTATAAATTTTCAAATAACCCGGTCTATACAAATTCTGCGGCAATGAAAATACATATTTTATGCCAAAAATTATTATTTTACCAACAAACGTGGGATGCCTCATGAAAAACTGGAGTACAGGGCACAAATAAGACACACGCTCTTCCAATCATCCTCATTTTTTTTTTACTATGCCTCAAAGTATGGATTCCGGATAGTCAGAAGTTTATCATATAGTTTATTTATAAGCTAGAGTTGCGAGTAAAAGCTCTTCCCATTTTAGGAAATTTGTTCAACAAGCAAATCCATCCGAATTTTCTTTTAATGCATACAACATTTCTTTTGTTTCAGAAAGATTTACAGGTAAATGTTTTTGAAAAATAAATATTTCAAGCAATAAAACATTTTCAAAGAAAAAAAAAATGCTCCAACGTGAAAACATTTTAAAGCGCAGAAATATAAATATTTCTTAACAATAAACATTTTGAAGCATAAAAACATAACATATTTCTTGACATTAAACATTTTATAGCATAAAAATATAAGTATTTCTCACCGCTAAATATTTTTAAGCATAAAAACATAAATATTTCTGAACATTAAAACTTTTAAAGTATAAAAATATAAATATTTTTTTAAAGCTAAAAGTGACAAGAATTGAAAAAGCATTTTATGTACAAAATGATCTTTAAAATGAAGGGAGAAGAATGCAAAACACAAACAAGATACATGAATACCACGAAGGAATTTTGAAAATAATCAAAAATTCAAATCTCTTCTACCTGGAAATATTCTACGATCTCCTAAGCTTACAGAAAGTTTCAGAAATTCGCATTCTTTTTTAGTTCCAATAAACTGCGTATTTCTTTCAAATCCGCAGCAGTTGACACAAACGTGAAAATACCTTCATGTATTGAACACATGATGAAAATAAAATGGAGCAGTGTCATGACTACTTCCCATTTCCTGAAATGAGATTTTTTAAAACCATTTTTTATGGCTTTCATCAACAATTCCAAACATACTTATAATTTATCATTACTCACTTTTTTCAGTTCTAACAAGTTTGAAAAATTTCTTTTTGGCTCATATTTATTCGAAAAGACGAGTTATAAAAGTGATCCGTAATTTTCTTAGTTCACCGCTTTTCTCAGTTTTAAAAATCGAACAGTTTGAGAATTTATCTTTTGTTATTACATTTATTTTAAAAGATGGGTTATGAACTTGATCCAGAATTCTCATATCAGCTTTCTACTTAATTTCATCAATTTAGAAAGGGACTACATACACAGCTCAATGCATGTAGCCCCCCCCCCCCCCAAAGTAGTATGTAGCCCCCTTGAATGCAAATCAATAAAGCTCACTCAAAGCTTTTAGAAACTTCTTATATCGGTTAATTTTTAGAAACTACAATATTACTTTTACATTTCATCCAATTCTTGCCATAGATAGTGTGTATAGTTAGTATTACCTCAATGGTTCATCCATCTATTGCTAGGGTACAGTCTGGACACTCAAGTTCAAAGCAATCTTTTTATCATTACTTTCATTTTAATATTGCCAATTCATGTATATACTTGCTAAACTAGCATAAGATGAAATTTTTTCACAAAACTGTCATACATTACTGCATGTATCCTCTACGGTTTCATTCTGTTTTCTACTTTAATATTTAAATCGCGAATAAAATGTGTTTTTATCTTTCTCCCTCAAAAAAAATCATGTAATTTGACAAAATGAGCTGTTCTGTTCAACTGCCCATGTACATGAACACAATTATCTTTAATAAGCTCAGAAAATCTGCAAACCTCTATGTTGCTCAGCTAAGGTTGACAGATTTACTTCCTGCAATATCACAATTTTTATATGTACAAACAACATCCAAAATCAATAGGGAACGCATACAACGCTACCTCTATATTGCTCAGCTACGGTTGACAGATTTATCTCCTGTAATATCACAATTTTTATACGTACAAACAACATCAAAAAAAAAAAAAATAGGAAACGCATACATTCATTAGAATTTATATAAACATTTCCAAACATTAAAATTTACGGCTAAAAAAGCTTTCATAACAATAATATTTATAAAAATTCATGATTTTATTAAAAATCACAACCACTTTTATCATAGTATTCATATGAAGCTATGCGTACTATTACATTTACAGATAAACATGAACTTCACAACAAAAATGAAAAACATCGTGATAATTTGAAATAAATACACGTGAACCTACTTCAAATTACCAAATCTTTAAATAATACAAATATTACATACAAGTACAATTTTGCAAATGGAAATTCAATTCTTTCATAACAATAAACAAAAATTTATACAAAATTCATGATCTTATTAAAAATCACAACCACTTTTATCATAATATTCATATGAAGCTATGCGTACTATTACATTTACAGATAAACATGAACTTCACAACAAAAATGAAAAACATTGTGATAATTTGAAATACATGTGAACCTTCTTCAAATTACCAAATCTTTAAATAATACAAATATTACATACAAGTACAATTTTGAACATTGAAATTCATGCAGTTTGTTTAAACCACGGCTTCCAACAGCTTGTGTACAGGACGGTAAAAGCCTTGTGAAATAAGTTTAAAACTTTTGGGTAGATGTATATTTGATTTATATTAGGATAAGCAGCAAGTTAAATGTTGTGAACATTTACTGAGGTGACAAAAGCCATGGTGTTCCTCCTAATAACATGACGAACAATGCAAAGAGCAATGCACTCTCTGTCACTAAAAGTTTTGATGGAACCTGTGTCTAGCAAGTTTCCATCTCTTTCTTTGAACTGTTCACAAAATGTTTTACAAATCAATTCCAAGCAATTGTGATCATGTTTTATAACGACCTGCCCAGATAAGAAAAATTCTACCGTTGTTAAGTACATGAAGTTCACGAATTGTTGCAGGGGGTCTACAAGCAGTTAAGCATCACCGTTATCACTCAGTAGTCTGTGAAGTTGGGACAGAAGATCCAGTCCATGCCACGCAAAAAAATCCTCACAGTTTTGAGGAGCCAACACCGGGTTGCACGATGTCTTATTGACGATTTGAAGTTCATGGCTTTGTGGGTGCTACACTTAGACGATGAACACTTACTAACTGATAAAGAGGCTCCTCTAAAACCACGGGTTTTATGTCAGCTAGGGCACAACTGCTTTTGTGACGAGGCCAGAAGACGTGCAACAAATGACATTTAAATACACCACCATTTTGTTGACGAGTGAAAGTCCATGGCTTTGGGAGTACTACGCTTGGACGATGATCGCTTACGAACTAAAAAAGTGTCTCATCTGATCAAAAGCACTAGTCCGCTAGTGTCGATATAACCATAAGGACCGAAGACAAGCAACACATGATGTCCTGCTTTCAGTTAAGGCATTCGGTGTTCTGCTGGTAAATCCCACTTAAAAGTCACATTTCGCTGCGCTGCCCATACAGGTGCATTCGTACGGCGTCCCACGTTGATCCCTGAGGTGATTTAACGCAGTGCTGCTCGTCTGTTAGCACTGCAAGATCGGCAGACACATTGATGGTCTCGGTCAACAGGGCGGTGGGCGACTGCATTGTTCATTGTGGCAAGTAATGCCTCAAATTAAGCATTCTTGGAGTACTCTTGATACTGTAGATCTCGAAATATTGAGTTCTCTAACGTTTTCCCGAAATTGAATATCATGTGAGTTAAGTCCAACTGTCATGGATTGTGATAAGTCGAGCGGTCATAACGTCAGTAACATTTTCACATCACTCAGGAGTATGCAACTGAATTGTCATCGCATTGCTTTGTAATATGTTTTGAGCGTGGTAATAACGTCATAAGCATATTGATATCCATGACTTTTGTCACCTCAGTTTAACAATAGCCGATTAAAAAACATAAATCTTTATTTTCACCATCAAAAATGGATTATTTACAATGCCCTAACATTTCTTCATTGCTGCATATTTAAAGTCCTTTGTTTCAAATTTGTATTCAATTACATAAAAAGAAGTACAAATTAAGAAAACTCTAAAACAATGCATTATCAGCTTGTTGAAGAAAAAGCACTGGTAACAATAATGAAAATAAATCTTTTCAGTTAATGTTTGATGAATAATCAAAAACTTTGTACATAATTATACAAAAGTTAAAAACACACAAATGCTATACTTGCTAGTAAGAAAATATCCCAAATTTTTAACTTCATTGTGAATAATTGAGTAATGGAAATCATTTCCATTATTTTTGGGTTGAAAATACAATGAACTAACTACTTTCATACTTTAACTGCATTTCAAAATACATTATTATATACATATCTCTTTATTTATGTCCTGAAGACATTACGGACATTATTTGTAATTAAAAGTAGCACCATGAAGATTTCACAAGTGACATACAATACTCTTCTTTTTCTTTTACTCACTTCATATGATTGAAACGTGCAAGTACTACTATCAAAGAGCTTACAATAGGCACTATTCATCGCAGAATTTAACATTTGTTGTACACATTTAGAAAAATATACCACATTGCTTAACTATATGATGGTAAATACTGTTTCAAAAATAAAAAACACGAAAATGGTATACGTCGATATTATATTTCTTTTCCTGAACAGGAAGTTCGACGGGCTATGAGCAAACAAGACTCATAAAATATCTTGAAGGAGTATAGTGTATGTATTATTTATAAAATATATTGACAGATATGCCATTTTAGTTTATGATAACGAAGCAATACTACTGAGAATGCTTATAATAATTTAAGAAATAACACCGTAATTTTAGCAAACATTTCATTGCAGTTTGAAAAAGGATGCGTTGTAAAAATACAAAAAAAAAAAAAAAAAAAGAGTAAAATTGGTTGCTATCTTCAATATTCATTTTAATAAAAACACAGGTTCACTGAAATCTTTTGATAACAAACTTTTTTTTTTCTCAAATATTAAATATAGTTGGAGCTTATGTAAAATAAAATGCACATCAATAGAAAAGAGCACATCAAATGAGATTTTTAAAATTTTTATCCAAATTAAAAAAAAAAAGATATATTGGAAACTTCCGTTACTGATTAATTTACATTTATAAACACAACTGTACTAGATGTTCATATTTTTCAAAATACGAAAAAAAATTATATTTCAGGTATCTCTTCAACAAAAAATGTTTTGATTACATCTGTATAACAAACTAGGGATGCACCGATAAGTAAATTGGTCGATTACCGATTAATCAACTGTTGACGGCCGATTAATCGGCGTTGCCGATTATTGATCAGGATGATTGTTTTTAATGCTACCAATTTTACCATCATTTTTTTTCTTATACTATTCTGAGCTGAGAAATAGTAAGTTATATATTTCTGAGAAGGTGTTTTTCCCTACCATTTTCCTAGTTTTCCCAAAATAATTTCAAAATGTTATCAAATTTCTTAGGACCAATATCAATTATTTTTCAATAATATTTCATTAACACATTGCTAATTATGTTAACTGGACATAAAAATTAAAAAAAAAAAAAAGGTTCTGTGGTAAGCACTCCACTTTAGGAGTACTTTTGATTTAAATTTTTTAGTTATTAGTAGAGAGTTAATTCAAGACTTTTATTCTTTGAAAACTAGAGGTTATTTAAAAACACTGTGCAAAGGATAATAGTATTGACAGATGGAAAATATTGCAACATTGTCTGTATGTATAATTATTTAAAGTTGGAGAATTAATGTATTAAAATTTTATATCAACTGTGAGTAATATTATTATCATAAATAAAACGCTTCATCATAGTTCCTTAGTGAAGGTATACTGCAAAGAATAATACTTAAAATATTTTTTCCGGCAATTAATCAGCCCAATTTTGCCGATTATTAATAATCGGCAAAAAGGCCGATTAATCAGTGCATCCCTAGAACAAACATATTAAATACAGCTATAATTGAAGTGAAACAAAATACACAAGATCGAAAATATTAATTGTATATGCATACAGTATCAATAAACTACAATGAAGTTAATTAAAAAAGCATTTATCTTTAACTAATATTGAAGTACACGGCGATAACAATGAATCAATACTCACGGAAGTAGTTAAAAATAAAACGCTTTTCCTTTCCTTAAATTCAAAAATAAGTATAAGAAGAAAACAGTAAAACAAAAGTGTCAAAATATTTTTAACACAAGTTTTCTTGTTTATAACTTGAGTGAAAATGTTGCTTGTGTCTATTGCCCTTAAGGAGGAATTCTTTTGTTTAAAAATGTCAAGCATTTTTAGGATGCTAATCTAAGTGTTGGACATGAATGCTCAAACAGTAAGAAAATAACGTAGGACATTGTAATTAAATGTACTTTAAGTTCCATTCTTTTCTAAATAGTGAAGAATAGGATCGATTTTTATTTTTAGTTAAATACACAAAGTGGTTAAGCAAGTTAACAATAAAACTCTCCTCCTCCTTATTTCTCTAAACGAGGAATGTCAAAACATTTTGAAAAAAAAATTTTTCTTTTATATTCTTCATTCTTTTCATTATAACGAGCGTCGACTTATATATATATATATATATATATATATATATATATATATATACTATATATATATATATATATATATATATATACAGGGTGTCCACTCCAATCGTGGACCAATAGCTAATTTCTAAACCGTTAGAGATAAGCATATAGTTTATTTAGGAAAAAATCTCCAAATTTTGAAAGGAATTTTGGGTCTATTCAATGTTTTTCAAAAATCAAATTTTGAAAAAGTTACGAAATTTAAATTTTTATACAGCCCCCCAGTCCTATCAATCATATTTAGTAAAACATTCTTGACACTGTAACGTTTAAAACTAAAAAAAAATCACTCTTCTATCACAAAAATTGACCGAGTTATGACGTTTTGAAAAATCAAGATTTTGCATTGTTTCATGACGTCATCGAGAAATCGCTCCCTCGATGACGTTATGAAATAATGCAAAATCTTGATTTTTCAAAACGTCATAACTCGGTCAATTTTTGTGGTAGAAGAGTGATTTTTTTTTAGTTTTAAACGTTACAGTGTCAAGAATGTTTTACTAAATATGATTGATAGGACTGGGGGGCTGTATAAAAATTTAAATTTCGTAACTTTTTCAAAATTTGATTTTTTGAAAAACATTGAATAGACCCAAAATTCCTTTCAAAATTTGGAGATTTTTTCCTAAATAAACTATATGCTTATCTCTAACGGTTTAGAAATTAGCTATTGGTCCACGATTGGAGTGGACACCCTGTATATATATTTTTTTTTTAATATGAAACATAGCTTGAAACATGTTATAGTGGGGAGGAGAAATATGCTGTCGTGCTAAGCCTAAAAGTCGTATTTGCACTTTTTAACAAAATTGAGTCATCACCACCAGGTGGCTCTTTGAGACATGTTTTACCAAAATACAAAATTATACGGTCAGAACGGGAAATATTTAAAAAAAATTCTGAAAAAGTTTCATCTGAATCGAATACGTGGTGGCGCAAAACTTTAAAGAGTTTTATCTCAGTTTGAGCTCAGCTGCAGATACCACTTTCTCGCTTAGCACGGCAGTATGGTGAAGTGTGATACTTTGTGAAAGGAGAAAGTATGGTCAAAAGTGATGAAAAAAAGTGAGACATCATTTATGCTCAGTCACTTAGTGATTAGAATCTGAAAAAAAAAAAAAAAAAAAAACAAATATTTCTCTTTTCACTTATCAAATTAAAACGCGGGAAATAATAAAAAGGGAATTCGCTTCAAAAACTGACAGTCAAAAACAAAGAGTTTAAAGAAGAACATTTGATTTTAGTCTCGTTTAAAGTTAAAACTCAGTAGAGTGCAAATTATCAAAATTCTTTGGATAAGTTAAAGCTCGGATAGTTTTGAAGAAGGAACTTAAAGTATGATCTTCTTGTACTAAAAACTGATGAAGTAAATTATTTTTTTTTTCTTATGCATCTGAAATTAAAGGGCGGGAAAAAGTAAAAAAGAGAACTGGAAATCACAAATAAAGAAAAATTTCTTCCATTTTATTTGAATTTAAAACTCGGTAGAGCGCAAATTATAAGCTAAAGTTTAGATAATTTTGATGAGGAATTAAGGTTATGTTCTTGACCTTACTTAAGCGGTTGAAACAAATTCTTTTTTCCGTGGCGAGTATTTTTAACACACTAAAAGGATGCTTTAGTTAAATTTAGCAGCAAATAAGAAGACTTAAAAAAATTTTTTAGAAAATTTTCCTTTGAAAAGCCAGAAATCTGCTATTACAGCCATTTAAATTCTTAGAGATCTTTCACGATTTTTCTTTTTTTTTTTGGTTCTTTCAATTTCTAAATTTCATTTCAAGCCCTTATCTTGCTACAACCTAAACTGATAGGAGGAGTGTTTCAGATTCCATTTTCTAGACATAAAATTACATAGACTTCAAATAACTATTTAAAATTCATTTAAATATTTTCAGAATAATACTCACTCTACACTATTATACATTAGTTACGATCAGTACATACCCAAACTAGGGGATTGATGTTGTAGAAACAAATAACAATTGTGTACAATGTAAACCTTGCCATCAATTTCGAAATTAAATATTAATAGAAAAATAACGATTACATATAAAAATATAGAGGAGCCGAGACAAGATGAGGAGCTTACCATTATTTTTTTTTTGCACCAGTGTTGACAAATTACTTTAAAATTTCATGATATAATATTGAGTCGTTATTGAAAAAAATCGTATTTGCTTTAAATTAACGCATTTATGCCCAGTAGTCTAAAAACGGGACGCTTGTTAGTTACTGCATACAAAAACCTGTAATGGGTATATTATTTTACTAAAGCTGTTTTTCAGAAGTTGAATAATCCTTCTTCTTGAGAAAACCAGTTAGAGCCACAAGTTGGACATTAGACTTTATTTATTGACAGCTATTTTCAGACAAATTAGTCAAGTAACGATCCAGCATGGGTAGCCACACAAAGTAATTTTTTTTTTTTTTTGCGAACTTATTTTTCATAAAATTTAACTATTTTAAAATGATTTGCTTAAAATTGATCAGAGATGCCTTCTGTAATGTTACTTTGCAAAAGAAAAGTCAAGTAAGGTCGTATTTTGCTCACATATCTGCAAAATATCCCATAAACAGGACGTTAAATAACAATAAATATGGCAACGGCGAACTATTTTAAGCCTAAAATGTATTTAAACCATTCCAAATAGGAGTTTTAAGCAGATAAAAACTAAAAAAAATTGTTAAAAAAAACTTGTGCCCAAATGGATTAATATGAAACTAATATATTTGTAAGCAATGGAGCAGGCATAACTACATAGAATTTTGCGTCAAACCTCATCAAAAAAAAAAAAAAAAAGAAGAAGAAGAAGAAACTAAGCAGCTAAAGAATGCGAAGGAGCTAAGAAATGTGTTTCCATTGCTGGTTCATTATCATGGGGGGAAAAAGGCGATCCGAAAAATGCAAAAATCAATGCAATTGATGAAAGATATGCTATGTAAATATTACCATGGCAATATGATTTTCTAAGTAATTTATATGAAGTTCGTCATTTTGCCCCATGTGGCAGATATTTACATACTGTCATTTTTTTAATTAGATTACGAGTAAACTTCAGTCAGCTATGTGCACTTTAGGGTAGACCGAAAAATGAATGAAAACACCAAAGTAAATAAACACTTCGTAATTTTTATGAAAAATTAAATGATTAAAACATTTTCCTTATGAGATGAACAAGCAGAACTAACTGAAGGGCCAGGGGGGAAAAGATGAAAGTCTCTTTTTCGTCAATTTTGAGATATTAGCGCTATCTGGGGGCTATGAAGGACTAGTATCATCTGGTAGAACAACAAGGGAGAAAAAAGATGAGAAGCGACCGAAATGTACATGAAAACTCGAAAAACTACATAAGGAGCTACGAGAAATCAAACTTTGTTCTTCGTTTTTCTCAAAATCGCTTTTTGGTCACTTTCATCTTTTTCCCCTGGCCTTCAACTTGCTTTTACACGTTTCCAAAAATAAAACGGCTAGAAAATGCTGCGTTTGTCTACTGGTTGGGGGTATTCATTCACAGGGTCGGGGCACTAATTTCATTTCTATCTTTATGAAAGAAAAAGAACAACAAAAACTCCTTACTTTAAGCTAGAAGTATTTCTTTACAAAAAAAAAAAAAAAATACTTAGAGCAGAACAATAAGAATACGAGCATTTTTTTTTAATAATTACGAATTTTATCTTAAGTATTTTTACTGCCACATGGCAATGGCTGTAATTTTTATTGACGCTATGAATTTTTGAAAAGGAAGTTTCGCTTAAGCGTTCATTCATTGATTGTGGTCTCCCTATTATAAGCTACATTAAACAAAATTAAAAACCAGCAATGAAAAATAAATGACTTACTTTGAACTGGTGTGACCAAAAATTTGATTAGCTGGATCATTTATTATCATCTATTTACCCCTCTAGCTGCGTTTTTTATGCATTTGTAGATATGTTTATTATTTATTTTATTTCATTTTACTTTATTTATTTATCCTTTTGCAAAACGGCGTCAAAAATTGCGTATTTTAAAATTGCATATTTTACATCTATATGTGAATTTTATAGTTAAAATACGTAAAAATTTGTAAAAGAGGTTTTTTTGCTCAATATAGAATTAAATAACAGAAGATTGTCAGAACATTAAAATTCTTGTATCTTTCTCAGAAATGTGGAGAGCTAACGATAGCTGTTAGTCCACATCTGAATAAAGAATTAACATCACAAAATAGCCGAAATGATGCCATGGTCAGAAAAAGAAGGCACAGTGAAATAGACGGCAAAAATACAGCTAGCAAAAATTGGAAGGGATGCGCAACTTTTGCTACTTCTACGCTGCGCACGAAAATTGGGGGATCCGCAGCGAGAGGGTTAAGATAATTTGCGAAAAAGCAACAACTAGAAAAGTCTAAAATAGTCTCTTTGGCTTTCATTTTAAAATTTTACCCTTTTCCCCCTTCGCTTTTTTTTTATCTTTCATTATTTTTGTAATTTTTTTCTCATTAATTTATATCTAAAGCTTGACCACAGGGAGATGGCGGGTGACCTTTAAGTAGAAACTAAACCTCTTCATCTTATAATAAGTAGCATCAGAGAGATTATGCAGACAGTAAAAGTTTTGATGCACGAGGTAGTAAAAAATGAATCTTCTCGCTGATCCTACTTATTTTAAAACGAAGTTGTCCACATCGTAAAAAATGTATGTTGTTTTTACAATATAAAATAGTTAATTTTATAATAATAAGTTGTAAAAATTTCTAATTTTAGTCTATTACCGTGCATTTTACAGTTTTAAACTGGAACCTCTGCCAGTATTATACTGTCGTTTTTGCAGTTAATAATATTGCTAAATTTTACGGGAATAAACTAAAATTTCTAACTTAACGGTAATAAACTGCAAAATTACTCGTTTTACAGTTTATTACTGTACATTTCACAGTTTTAAATTGGAACCTCGTCTGCCAGTATTATACTGTAAAAACATATCCCATTTTAACAGTGCATTTCCAATTCAAGGTCTCGCGCCATCTCTCCGCGGTCATACGACACCTAGTTGTGTTTATTTTTGTGTTTTTGTTAAATAATTGACTTTTTGTGTGTGTGTGTGTGTGTGTGTGTGTTTTTTTTTTTTTTTTTTTTGGTTCACAAATTAAAAGTGCATTTGTGTATGTCTTTCACATCCATTCTTTAAATTGTTAGCTAACGGTTGACCTAGTAAAATCTTGATGCTCCGAAAGTTTTGTGGGGTTAACGGCGTAAAATCTTGCCGAAAATGCTTTTTAAATTTTTCATTTGTCTCGAGAAGATAATACTAGATAAATCATTCATCGTTTTCTGTCAACAAAATATGCTTTTCTTCAGGTATGATCATATACAGCTGGTTCAATCTTCGATTAGTATCACGTAGTAAAAACCGGATCGTTTCTTCACTTTTCGTACCAGCCAATTTATCAGCTGTTTCGCTCAAGTCAGCCACACATTCGTGTAGCTTTCCGTATGCTCGTTTTAATTCTTGAAAGCGTTTCCTCACCCTTGGGGACATTGGTTTGAAGTAAAGTTCTTTGTCCGCACCCATTTGGTATTCAGCAACGAACTCGCATTCGTCGTCCGATGGGGGATTCGTCCGACTCGAGGAAGTATCTTCCTCGTGTTCCAAACTAGAGTAAGTGACTTCGGCATGACCCTCTTTTGAGCGGACAAAGACTAAATCTTCATTGTGCTCTTCTAAAATTCTCATGCATTGTTTTAATTCTGTAGCCTTTTTTTGCCATGCTTGATATTTTCCAGAAGTTTCTGGGTAATTTTTATCTATGTTTTCGATTATGAAAGTAAATTTTGTAGCCTCTATCTGAAAATCTGTTGCTTCTTCTACGTTAATAGACTGGCCAGTTTCAGTTATTTCAACAACTTCTCTCTTAATCGTTTTCGTGAACAGCATTGATAGACCTACTGTCTGTGCATCCTTCCGCGAACGAGCTGAATCCAAAACGCAATGCGTTTCCTTATCCGGAACCAAAGTCCGTAAATCCTCATTCTCTTGGGTCAACATCAACATTGAATCTTCACTCGGAGAGATAGTAACATTTTCAGAAAAACCCACGTTTCTTGGAATAATATCGCCATTTGTAAGATCTATTGATGCAACTGAAGAATGCTGAGAATCTTCTTTTTCTGATGTTGTTGAAAAAGACGTGTGATATTCGACTGTTTTATGACCGTCATTGAATTTGTATTTAGAATTCTGTGAAATCGTACAACTAATTACTGATTCACTCTCTGCATCATTTAAGTACTGATTACTATTATAATCGTAACGTTGGCTTCTGCAATGAGCAATGCATGAATCACAGCTCACATGCTCTTCTGAGTCTTGGCTTCTGCAATGAGCAATGCCTGAATCACCGCTGACATGCTCTTCAGAGTAAAATAAAGTGTTTATTTCTGGCGGAATGCTCTCAACTATTTCCGATCTGCCTGAAAAGCTAGTTGAGTTTTCTAGGGAAGGCTGCGAAGGAGTATCGTCAATGGACGGGAGCAAATTTTTGGAGTAATCAATAATTGGAGTCAATTTTGGCATTAGGGTTTCGCCTTTTGCTGAAGTATCAACAGAGTTCAGATTTCTAGCGCAAAGTAAGTTAGGGGGACTTTCCTTTGAAGCAAGGTTCAAGGATCTTATTATCCGTTTCTTCAAAGGCATTGACTTGGAATAGTTCTCCTCCCGAGAGTCTAAGGAGCTAGTTTTCTCAGCTTCGGAACGAATTTCATTAATGGGCGAAGTTGCAGCTAGTCTACTATCCTCTTCTGCCCTATCGACTTCCAAAGCCGTATTTTGAAATGTTGGCGGCACAAAATATGCTGCTTCAGGGCTTTCTTTACTAAATTTATTTGTTCGAACCTCGGCATTAATAGAAGTAATTATTCTACTTGTTGCATTTTCATGCTGTTTAATTCTCGAAACATATAATTTTGACTTTTTTGTTTTATTTAATCCGCCACAATCTGAGAAAGGAAAATCTTCTATAGTAGTACTGGAACGTAATATTTTGTTACTCGCACTTGTAGAGGGAAAAATCATAACTTCAGATGCAGCTGTTTTTGACCGCGTCATAATGCTTTCATTTCCACTCGAAGACTTTGCCAAATTTTCATCAAAATTCCGTTTACTACCCTTTTTTCCCAAATTTGCACTATTAGCATCTTTAGCGCGATAAAAATTCTTATGTCCCCAATCACAGTTCCTGCTTAACTTCTTTCTTCTTCTCCCGCGTTTTGAAGTACTTTTTGTAGAAGAGTAGGATGTTTGTTCTTCTGCACACATCCAGTCATTTGCTTCGTTCGATGAAAATGTAGCTGCAGAACGTTCCGCAACATTTTCATATGCAGTAGAAGCATTTAATGAGCTCAAAAGGCTTTCCTTACGTGGCTCTTTCGGTGTTTCTTGCAACCTTTTCCCTTCAGACTTACGTTTAGTTGCAGAATGAGGGACCGTGGGCATATAAGATGAAGAAAGCGGCCTTTTGAAATTATTTTCTGATGAAGAGATTTCTTCCAAAAGTGGAATTTTTGGAACAACACGAAATTGAGTTTTTGCGGAATTTTGATTTTTATCACTAATTTCCTCTTTCTCCTTTTTAAGTATCAGCTTTGTTCTAAACGGCTTATCAGCATTCACTTCGGTTAGCATGATAATATCTTCACACTTTTCAGCTGATAGCTCGTGAGTATTAGTAGTAATAGCAGGTGGACTCGTGGTCTTTCTAAGCTTAGTTGGGGATTTTGACAGTTTACGTCTCTTTTTGGAAGGTTCTTGGTTTTCGTGATTTTTTTCTTTACAGCTACTTGATCTGGCGCGTGTCATGATGGGTTCATCCAACAAAATTGAGTTTTTTGAACAGTTTCTCAAACAGTTAACTTCAGTTCCCGACCGAGACCTTTGATTTGTTAATTTTCTAGACTTAACAAAATTATCACTAAGCTTTTCTTCGGAAGGCGATGAATGTTGGATAGAAACCCTGCTCGAAAAAGTTGCTTCATTGTTTTCTCTGCTTACGACAGACTCATCTGAAGTCAAGTTATTGTCGCATACGTTGGTGCTCACAGAGCTTGTTTCTTTTGCAAGGCTACATGAAATATCGGGCATTTGGCATGTAATTCTGGGCGAAGTACTGCTGGAAGTTTCACAAATGTTTCCTTTTCTCAGTGTATAATTTTGCTTTCTTGGGCGACCCGGTCGCCTTATCACTTTTTCCATGTTCTTCGGACCTCGAGCAGTATCCGAAAGCTTTTCATTAGAAATTGGAGACTGCTCCAAACGAACCTCATTCGGAAGATCTTCCTGGTTAGCTTTACTTTGATCAACTTGGTCTTTCACCTCGTTATCAACATTAAGATTATTCAAAATGCGTTTTACTGTCAATTCTTCAGAAGGCGGTGCCTGTTGGATAGAAACCCAGCTTGAAAAAGTTGCTTCATTGTTTTCTCTGCTTACGACAGACTCCTCTGAAGTCAAGTTAAGGTCGCATACGTTGGTGCTCTCTGAGCTTGTTTCTTTTGCAAGGCTACATGAAATATCGGGCATTTGGCATGTAATTCTGGGCGAAGTACTGCTGGAAGTTTCACAAATGTTTCCTTTTCTCAGTGTATAATTTTGCTTTCTTGGGCGACCCGGTCGCCTTATCACTTTTTCCATGTTCTTCGGACCTCGAGCAGTATCCGAAAGCTTTTCATTAGAAATTGGAGACTGCTCCAAACGAACCTCATTCGGAAGATCTTCCTCGTTAGCTTTACTTTGATCAACTTGGTCTTTCACCTCGTTATCAACATTAAGATTATTCAAAATGCGATTTACTGTCAATTCTTCAGAAGGCGGTGCCTGTTGGATAGAAACCCTGCTTGAAAAAGTTGCTTCATTGTTTTCTCTGCTTACGACAGACTCCTCTGAAGTCAAGTTATTGTCGCATACGTTGGTGCTCTCAGAGCTTGTTTCTTTTGCAAGGCTACATGAAATATCGGGCATTTGGCATGTAATTCTGGGCGAAGTACTGCTGGAAGTTTCACAAATGTTTCCTTTTCTCAGTGTATAATTTTGCTTTCTTGGGCTACCCGGTCGCCTTATCACTTTTTCCATGTTCTTCGGACCTCGAGCAGTATCCGAAAGCTTTTCATTAGAAATTGGAGACTGCTCCAAACGAACCTCATTCGGAAGATCTTCCTGGTTAGCTTTACTTTGATCAACTTGGTCTTTCACCTCGTTATCAACATTAAGATTATTCAAAATGCGATTTACTGTCAATTCTTCAGAAGGCGGTGCCTGTTGGATAGAAACCCTGCTTGAAAAAATTGCTTCATTGTTTTCGCTGCTTACGATAGACTCATCTGAAGTCAAGTTATTGTCGCATACGTTGGTGCTCTCAGAGCTTGTTTCTTTTGCAAGGCTACATGAAATATCGGACATTTGGCATGTAATTCTGGGCGAAGTACTGCTGGAAGTTTCACAAATGTTTCCTTTTCTCAGTGTATAATTTTGCTTTCTTGGGCTACCCGGTCGCCTTATCACTTTTTCCATGTTCTTCGGACCTCGAGCAGTATCCGAAAGCTTTTCATTAGAAATTGGAGACTGCTCCAAACGAACCTCATTCGGAAGATCTTCCTGGTTAGCTTTACTTTGATCAACTTGGTCTTTCACCTCGTTATCAACATTAAGATTATTCAAAATGCGATTTACTGTCAATTCTTCAGAAGGCGGTGCCTGTTGGATAGAAACCCTGCTTGAAAAAGTTGCTTCATTGTCTTCTCTGCTTACGACAGACTCCTCTGAAGTCAAGTTATTGTCGCATACGTTGGTGCTCTCAGAGCTTGTTTCTTTTGCAAGGCTACATGAAATATCGGGCATTTGGCATGTAATTCTGGGCGAAGTACTGCTGGAATTTTCACAAATGTTTCCTTTTCTTCTCAGTGTATAATTTTTCTTTCTTGGGTGACCCGGTTGCCTTTTCACTTTCTCCATGTTCTTCGGACCTCGAGCAGTATCCGAAAGCTTTTCATTAGAAATTGGAGACTGCTCCAAACGAACCTCATTCGGAAGATCTTCCTCGTTAGCTTTACTTTGATCAACTTGGTCTTTCACCTCGTTATCAACATTAAGATTATTCAAAATGCGATTTACTGTCAATTCTTCAGAAGGCGGTGCCTGTTGGATAGAAACCCTGCTTGAAAAAGTTGCTTCATTGTTTTCTCTGCTTACTACAGACTCCTCTGAAGTCAAGTTATTGTCGCATACGTTGGTGCTCTCAGAGCTTGTTTCTTTTGCAAGGCTACATGAAATATCGGGCATTTGGCGTGTAACTCTGGGCTTAGTACTGCTGGAAGTTTCACAAATGTTTTCTTTTCTCAGTGTATAATTTTGCTTTCTTGGGTGACCCGGTTGCCTTTTCACTTTCTCCATGTTCTTCGGACCTCGAGCAGTATCCGAAAGCTTTTCATTAGAAATTGGAGACTGCTCCAAACGAACCTCATTCGGAAGATCTTCCTGGTTAGCTTTACTTTGATCAACTTGGTCTTTCACCTCGTTATCAACATTAAGATTATTCAAAATGCGATTTACTGTCAATTCTTCAGAAGGCGGTGCCTGTTGGATAGAAACCCTGCTTGAAAAAGTTGCTTCATTGTCTTCTCTGCTTACGACAGACTCCTCTGAAGTCAAGTTATTGTCGCATACGTTGGTGCTCTCAGAGCTTGTTTCTTTTGCAAGGCTACATGAAATATCGGGCATTTGGCATGTAATTCTGGGCGAAGTACTGCTGGAATTTTCACAAATGTTTCCTTTTCTTCTCAGTGTATAATTTTTCTTTCTTGGGTGACCCGGTTGCCTTTTCACTTTCTCCATGTTCTTCGGACCTCGAGCAGTATCCGAAAGCTTTTCATTAGAAATTGGAGACTGCTCCAAACGATCCTCATTCGGAAGATCTTCCTGGTTAGCTTTACTTTGGTCAACTTGGTCTTTCACCTCGTTATCAACATTAAGATTATTCAAAATGCGATTTACTGTCAATTCTTCAGAAGGCGGTGCCTGTTGGATAGAAACCCTGCTTGAAAAAGTTGCTTCATTGTTTTCGCTGCTTACGATAGACTCATCTGAAGTCAAGTTATTGTCGCATACGTTCGTGCTCTCAGAGCTTGTTTCTTTTGCAAGGCTACATGAAATATCGGGCATTTGGCATGTAATTCTGGGCGAAGTACTGCTGGAATTTTCACAAATGTTTCCTTTTCTTCTCAGTGTATAATTTTTCTTTCTTGGGTGACCCGGTTGCCTTTTCACTTTCTCCATGTTCTTCGGACCTCGAGCAGTATCCGAAAGCTTTTCATTAGAAATTGGAGACTGCTCCAAACGAACCTCATTCGGAAGATCTTCTTCCTGGTTAGCTTTACTTTGATCAACTTGGTCTTTCACCTTGTTATCAACATTAAGATTATTCAAAATGCGATTTACTGTCAATGAAAGGACTTCACTATTAATTTGAAATCTGACCCTTGAATGATGGATAGGATTTATCACTGGATCTGCCTCGCTATCAAGAATTTCTGAACTATCTCGCTCACCGGAATGGACGTCTTGATTTTTGTCAGTTGAAAATAATGCGTTGATAAGAGTCTTTAATGCAAAAAATCTAGTCTTAAATTCTGAAACTGTACAGCTTTTAGGAAAACTATTGCTAAATTCTGAAATAATTTTTAAACTGGTTTCTTCACTTATTTCTAAACAGGGTCTAGCAGTGATCATAGCCCAAAAATCTTCGGCATTTCTTGAACTAGAAGGTGGTTCAAACTGAATGGAAGCGTTAGCAATCTGTGATATTTGAGATGAACATTTTAATTTTGAGGTATTTCCAATAGTTTCGATCCTTTCTGAGTTCTGAAACACTTCATGAAATCTATCGTTGAATTTTCGTTTCCCATATTTCGCTAAACTTATCACTCTTTTGGTTCGTAGATTATCACTATGCAATGATAGATTTGGTGAATCATTTTCGAAAATTCTAACAGGTTCAGACAATGCTGATGACACGTAATTTGAATTTGATGAAGGTGTCTGATGTTCTAAATTTTGAGGTTCTGCACAAAAAGTATTTGCACTTTCATGGAATGAAGAAGCACCAGAGTAGTTTTCGGAATTTCTCATAACAAATGTTTCCGAGTCAAAACCAGATGATCTGTTTCTCTCTCCATGATTTGATTTGCCGTTTGCATGCAATTGTTCGCATTCTTCGAAACCCCATTTTACAGTTTTTAATTCCATGCAATTTGATGTGCTGTGTCGTTGTGTTGAGGAAGATCCTTGGTTCCCCAAACGTAAACTTCTCGTCTTGTCATCGCTCAGGGACTTTTTTTTCAATCTGGGGTCACAAATACTGCCACTATCACCAAATATTTCTAACTTTTCAACATAAACTAAAGGTACAATTCTAAGTTTTAAACTTTCCCTCCTATTTGGATTACCTTTATAGTGAGGATCTTTAACAGTGGCTTTAGGTTTACATTTATCGTACTTTAATGTATCCTGAGCTGGTGGCGGTCTTACATGAGAGTGACAGTTTTCTGCATGAATTGCTGGTTTAACTGTTGAATTTCCTGAGCTTTCATGCACATCTGCTATGCTGCTACGCCCTAGGCCGGTTCCTTTCGGCTTCAAAACTGGTTCCCTTCCATTATCACGAAGGATGGGAACATGATTAGCTTCATCTTCTGGACTAACATTAAAGTTTTCCATTTCGTTCCGGCGGATAGTGTTTACACTGCTGGAATATTCATTAATATGATTTGAAGCTTTATGTTGGTTTGGTGTCGCTTTGTTACGGAAAAAAATAATGAATTTTGCATCCTCATCATGTTTTCCTTTTATAAGATAAAGTTTAGAACTCGAAGTTTTTTCTTTTCGGGAAACGTCTTTCTTTTTCTTTAAACGAAGAAAATGATTTCTTCTGTATGCTACTGAAAATTTGTTTCTTAGTAAGTTTATAAAATTTTCTTTCCTAAAACTAATGTATTCGTACTTTAATGCTACATTATTATAAAGTTGCTTTTTCACGAAGAGTACATTATAGGCGAATTTTTTACTTACCTCTTTCAAGAAAATGCTGCCTGTTATAATCTTCCAGCGCTTCAAACGCTGCTTTTGCTTGGCAAGAACATCATGTACGTCATAACTAAGTTCTCTGCAAAAACTTACCTTCTGAACTCGAGCCTTTTCTGTTTCTTCCGATTTCTGGCGAAGCTCTATCGGAACCAGTATCTTCGATGCCATAACTAAAAAAGATGGAACAGGAAAACAAATGAGTAAAAATATTTTTGTCATTCATTTTTTTTTTTAAGTATTAAATACGGTGGCCGCCGCTGAGATGAATCAAATTTTTTCTAAACAGTTGTGATTCAACAAATTTGCTTAACCAATAAAGCTGAATATTGTTCTGCTTTCGGCAATTTGATTCCTCAAAGCGGCTGATTCAATTAACCGGCGTCTCATTTTCAGTGGTTGCCGCTACTAAGCATCACGTTTGTTTTAAACAGTTTTGATTCAAAAAAGCGGCTTATCCAATAAAGCTGAATATTGTTCTGCGTTCGGCAATTTGATTCCTCAAAGCGGTTGATTCAATTAACCGGCGTCCCCTTTTCAGTGGTCGCCGCTACTAAGCATCACAGTTTGTTCTAAACAGTTTTGATTTAACAAAGCGGCTTACCCAATAAAGCTGAATATTGTTCTGCGTTCGGCAATTTGATTCCTCAAAGCGGCTGATTCAATTAACCGGCGTCCCCTTTTCAGTGGTCGCCGCTACTAAGCATCACAGTTTGTTCCAAACAGTTTTGATTCAACAAAGCGGCTTATCCAATAAAGCTGAATATTGTTCTGCGTTCGGCCATTTGATTCATCAAAGCGGCTGATTCAATTAACCGGAGTCCCCTTTTCAGTGGTCGCCGCTACTAAGCATCACAGTTTGCTCTAAACAGTTTTGATTCAACAAAACGGCTGACACAATGAAGCTGAATATTGTTCTGTTTTCAGCGATTTGATTCATCAAAGCACCTGATTCAATTAGCCACCGATTGAATTAACCGGCGTCCACTTTACTACATTACCAAACGACGATAAGCCTCGTATGTGTTTTAAGAAAATTCACACGCCTATACACTAAAAAAAAAAAAACAGAGACATTTCTGGAAAATAATGGGCAGTGTTAATTGTGCATTCTGGCAGTAACGTATCTGGCAGAAAGCTGGAAAGTTCCGCCTACAAATCAATAACCATCCTAAAACTAACCTTTCCGAAGAATTCATAAACCTTCCTAATGAAAGCGAGTCACGTTTTATTAGTAAATCAGGAAGGAAGTTTCTAAGGAAAGTTAGTTCTCTGTTTCTTTAACAGTTTATCAGGAATCCACACGACAGGTATAATAGTAGAAAGAAGTTGAAATTGGTAGCAGTCGAAAGACCATTGCGACACATAAGTTTGATGCAAAAATTATTTGCTCTTGTATATAGACTTGGCGAGAAATTGATCTCGCAATTTCACTGTGCGTCAGGTCTATCCACAAATAGTGTGAAAGATGACTGTTACTACTTACTGAAACTTGCTAAACTTAGTGACTTTTCTTTAAAAAATTGGCAGACCTAAGACCTCATACTTCGATAACGGCGTCACAGGAGCAAATAATTTATGCGTCAAGAAGCATGTTTAAAAATGCTCTTCGATTGCGCTGCTTGTTAAAATGGTTTTTATTATTTCTTGTGTTGGGGATGTACACAAAAGTATATCAATGAAAATGTCATTCGAGTATTTAAAAAATGCAATATCGCAATTTCATCTCTAAATTTGCCGAATAGTCAGACAAAATTTGCCGAATAAGCAAGTTTTTTGTAAGGTTCGCAGTGACCTCTCGTGTACTTTCATCGGGGATTCAATGCGTATAAATGAATATAGAAGAGACAAAAAATATGTATAAATTTTAAAACTATGATGCTCTACAAAACAATAAATAAAACTTCAATGAATATTTTTTAATATTAAGATAAAAAAATAAAACAAAAGGAAATATTTTACAAAATTTTAAAACAAATTTAAGCACTATATAATTAAATAAAAGTAAATTTGAGAGCTTATACCGGTTTGAGTTATTTATTAGTCAAAAAATTCCCGTCGCATGGCACGATTATTTTTCAGGAAACTGGAAATTATAACAGGTCGTAAATGCAAAATCGTACCTATTACCCAATTTAAAAAAAAAACGATTGTAAAAAAACAGACCACTTTTGAAAGACCGACTACGAATGTTTTCAGGGGTTCATAGTCCAACAAAAAGGGAAAAAGAAAAAGTCCCCCAACCCACACCCACATACAACAGCCAATAGAAATTCATCGTGAAATGTAAACATTTCTAGCCTTGGCGGCCGCCATTGCTATACTGCATTTGGTAATTATTCAAAAGGAAAAGTGAGAAAATACCCATTACTTAATGACAAACAATCAAGTGAAAAAGCACAATGGGGGCAACTAGCGAAAGGCTTAAAATAAGCTTTCAGTTAAGGCATTTAAAGTCCACTATCTCGTTACATGTAATCATGTCAACAATTCCTGTCCTTTGCGAGATTTTTATTATTTTATTCAAAACTCGGCGGGATTACGGAAGTATAGTTTCTTGGCGAGATTCGAAATAATGGTGCTTCGGCTGCTTTACATTGTAATGGAACTTACAATTTATGGCATGCTTTGCTAAGTTATTGATTGCTTGGCGAGATTGGAAATATATGTTTAATTCCGCTCGTGTATTTACTTATTTTAATTGAGCTTAAAAAAAAAAGATTTGACCTTTGGCTGAGTTATGGATCGCTTGGCGATAATAAAACTAGCTAATGTTGTGTAATAAAGTTTTAGTGAAATGTTTTGTGTTTTGATAAATACTTCTATTTTTAAATATAGCAAATTTTTCAAGATTAGCGATTCATTAAAGAGTGTGTAGGTTATTTTACGTATTAAAGATTTTTTAAAATTTATTTAAGTTATGGCTTACGTGTTTTATTTTTGACGGCGTATTCAAAAAAATATATAAATGCTTCATGGCTTTGAGGGTCTAATTTATTTGGCAAAGTAAGTAGGCACTGATTTTTTTTTTAGGTACAATAACAGCCATAATTTTGAAAACTCGATACGACCCCGAAAACATAGCGTTGCTATAAATTCATTTCGCAGTTCGCAGAATATATAGTATAGTTGCGAACGGTACGGAAACATTGTCTACGCGTTTACTCAAAAATATTAGCACCAAAGCCATTGCAAAATGTCCATGTAAAAACTCAAAACAACAAATAATATATTCAACCATCAAATCAATTTTCATGGCATCGTGCTGCATTTGCTGTATTTTTCGCCAAAACATCTACTCAACACTCCGAAGCTTTTTTTTAATCACCTCTAATGCTTAGTATGCTTTCTTCAACAGCCAAAAAAAAAAAGCTTTTTTTTCTTGAAATAAAAAAAAAAATTAAGATTTAAACAATAGAAAATAAATGCAATGCTTAGCGAAATTCTCAAAAAATACTTGAATGGGAATTGAATTTTATAGCCAGTTTGGTTTGTTTCCGCTAAATATATCCGTTTAAAGTGAAAATAAAAAACCGCCAAGTAAAAAAAACAGGACTTGGCTCATAACTAGCTTTATCATGATGGGTAATTCCATGCCAACTAAATTAAATAACTATTAAAGCTCGGTTATTTGTTGCCAATCTTTCACCCAATCATATAATTTCGAATAATGCTCCATAATGAGGTATTTTTCCTATTTGTTATCTAAATATCAAACATCCAATAAAAATGCAAGGATTATTTCGTCAGATGGCGCTTTTTTCTGCGCAGAAAAAAAATTCTGCCCAAGTGGAGCACGCGTCCGACCGAAAAGCGACCGAAACCGAAAAAGGAAAATTTTACGCTTCTGCCCAATTTTTCTGCTTTACGTCGATGTGGAGCATGGCCCTTACTTCTCCTGAACTAATAGGCGATTCACCTGTGCCCAACTCCTCAAGCTGAAAAGTTGAGAGTTGCTTGACAAAACAATTAAATAATAATAGTTACTTTTAACAATAACTTTTAGCAAACGAAAATTGTTTGTACCAATGTTGGCTCGTACTTTGGTGCCTAAGGGGGGAGGTCATCAGTTACAGACAACTCTTCCGTTTAAGTTTTAAACACATAAAAACTTTTCTTTTTTTTTTTGATGCAGCAATACTGGTGAACATATTACAGTCCGAAATAAACAATAACAAAAAACTCCTATGCATTTAACTGACCGAAGATTTGAACGCATTTTACCGCAGCAAGTTTTCTTTCTTTTACGCTAAACCTTTCCTCGGAACTCAAAAGTAATTAGATTTTTGGATTCGTAAAATGAGGAATAAACACAGACATCCTGTTTATTGTGATAAAGAATTCTCAGTCACCGAAAGTGCGAAAACCTGTCATTATTTTCGGATAAACGTCTTTCCACGAAATAGCAGTATATAAGGCAGAACGGATCTCCCCTCCCCCTCATTATTTTTAAATCTTTATATAACAACCCCTAAAGCATGTGGCTATTACGGAATTCTTTCTTGGAAACTATTATTTTCAGGAGCAACTTTCCCACGATTCGCAAAATCAACATCCTCAGTACAATTTAACTTCGAAATTGCCAACTTAAACAAACAATAATAGAATGGCGTGCCAGTGTTAAAGAAACTCGGTGATGCAAAATAGTTTTTTTTTTTTTTTTGTAAGATAGATTTCTAAACTAGTTGGTCATTTCAGGATTCACTTAAGTCGTATATTTTTTACTCGAGTTTAAATTTAATTGAACGAATAAGCTCGGAGAATAAGCGTTGGAATGTCCATAAAAAAATTCACCACATATTAAATGGTTCTTTTGTCACGATACGTAATGAATTTAGTTCTCTTTATGCTTATATTTTATAAATGATATAGAAATTAGAAGCAGCTCGGAAACACAATCTTTTTTCTTGGTATATATTAGTGGTTCCCAACCTGGGGGCGACCGCCTCCAAAGGGACGATTTGGATCCTCAAAGCGGCGGTAAATTATAAAGGGGCGATGTGTGATTTAGAAGAGAAAACAGTAGTAATAAAAGGTTAGCAAAAATCGAAATTGTAAGCATGTACGAATCCGGTTGTTCAGAAATCAGACAATTAATTACAAGTTAAGAAGTATTTTGTGTCAATCATTGTCAATATTATGAATTTTCAGATTTTTAAATTTATTTTCCTTCAAATTTTTAGATAAAATAATTTTGATTTCCCCAGATTCCAGTGCTGAAAAGAAAATAACTTCTTGAAAAATGTACTGGTGTTTTTTGAAAAGTACGTCGATGATCTTAATTAAATTTACCCTTCATATGCTTATCAGTTCGCTCCCTGAAAGAAAACAAAAAAAAAGGTATTTATTTATAACTGCTTTTTAAGACCATAACAACCAAAATTTCCAAAATTCAAACATAAAAACTTGAAAATTCATCGAGAAAAATCCGCGTAAAAGTGTCGTGTAAATGTTTTGGATTTCATACCAGATAGTTTTTTTTTTCTGTGTAAAATAAACGTGAGCAGTTTTCAGTCTCTAATATTAACTGCATCCCCAACTTAGTTTTTCGGGAGAGGAATATTCTAAAAATGTATTGAATGAAACACCGAATTTCACCGAATGAATGAATTTCGAAATGACAGGTACGACAACAGAAACAAAATACATGCTGAGCATTTATTGAACGGGTAAAATTACTTTACAAACATATGAATTCATATAATAAAATAAATTCATGTATAAAAAAAAATGAAAAACAAATAAAAAAAGATCCAACTAAAAAAGCGCAATTCAAAATATAAATGCCAGCGGTTCTGCGGTTTTCCTTTCGGAACAAAAACATTGGTGAGTCTATCTATACTTCTGTTCACGGCTGGCTTCAAACCAGTGGTCGGAAGTAGCGCGCTACAAGTAGCGAAACTACTGTAGTAGCTACATTTTTTAGTAGTTTGTAGTGTAGCGCACTACTTTTTAAAAAAAGTAGAGTAGTGAGTAGCGCGATACAAAAAAATTGTAGTTTGTAGCGATTTCTGAAAACTACTTTTAAATTAAAAAAATAAATAAAGAAAGAAAGAAAATAAAAAAAAGAGAACGAAGGAAAAAAACAAGGTTTTTCTTGTAGCGAATATTCGTAAAAATTGTTAAAAAAATCTAAAAAGGATAAATTTTAGCAAAAAAAAAAGGAACAAAAAAGGAAAAGTAACAAATAAATTCAAAGACAATTCCTATTTTTATTCCATGTTCGAATGAGGTAATTTTTTATTCTAAACCACTTTTCGAATTTTTTCGGTCGATCTTCAATCGGTGTATTCTTGTTATTTATTTATTTTTTAAAAAGTAGCGAAGTAGTTACTACATTTCAAAAGTAGTGTAGCTCGCTACATTTAACAAAAAGTAGTTGCAGCTGTAGGTAACTACATTTATAAGAAAGTAGTTGTAGTTGTAGTTCGCTACGAAAAATATGTAGTTTTTCCAACCACTGCTTCAAACGCACGCTCGCGAGTAGCCAATTGGGTGGGCCGAAAAGACTTTTTTTCTTTCGATGATGGGTAAGTAGCCGTAAAAGGACAGTTCACCGGCACAGGGGGTGGTGGGGTGGTGGGGTGGACCTCCACCCCCTGTGACCTCCCCTCCACCCCCTGTGACCTCCCCTCCACCGCCTGTGACCTCCCCACCGCCTCCCCAGGGCCGCCGCGAGGATTTTAGTTTTGGGATGGCAACATCCAAGTTTTGATTTCTTGAAATGGCAACAGGTTTGGTTGTCATGACAACCAATGTTTTGGTTTCTTTGAATGGCAACACTTGTGTAATATTTTACAGAGTCAATTTCGATCGTGGCGCCATCTATCGACGGAATTATTTATTTTTCTTAATTTTCACGAATTTAATTTTATTTTAGGTGCTCGTGGCGCCATCTATTGAGTGATCGAATTTAATTCTTTTTTTTTTCGGGACTTTGAATATTTTTCGCTGATTGGGGTGAGTTTCGAACATGCGACCTTCGGATCCAAAAAGTATTGATGCTTCAATTGACCGCGCGCTTTGTCGATTGAGCCACCAATGCTTTCACTCAAGTAAAGGTTTAAATGAATCTCAATATAATTTTCAGTGTCAAAGAACGATGATGCTGCCATCTGTTGACGGAAATTTATTCAATTTTTAAGTGTTGAATATAAAATATTATATTGCATGTACTACCTTTTCATTTTTAGTTATGGTATCGAGAGAGGAGGTTATGTGGATTACGGTCCTTTATATCAGTTTGTGCATTGTGATGGGCATAATATATATTTTAACTGAAAAATCAGATTTTGAAGTTGATTTTCTACTTAAACCGAATGACACGTCTAAGTCCCTCATATCGTTTCGAGGATGATTCATATCAAAGTATCGGATAATCATTTCTCCTGCTGCAATGAAGAAGGCTTATCTGGAACCGGGTCGAGAAGCAAGTTTTGGTGGTGTCGATGCATTATATCGTGCTGCGCGAGGAAAAGTACCCAAGAAAGTCATTCAGAAATATTTAACGGGAGTGGATGCATACACGCTCCACCGTCCTGCAAGAAAGAGGTTCCCAACCAATCAGGTGATTGTTCATTCAAAGGATCACCAATGGCAGGCAGATCTCGCAGATCTTACAAGTTTACAAAAACATAATCGAGGTTATCGATATATATTGACCTGTATTGACATTTTCTCAAAGTATGCATGGGCAATACCTCTGAAAACGAAACAGGGGAGTGAGATTGTTGAAGCATTCAAGTCTATTTTTTCTGAGAGAATGCCAAAGTTACTGCAAACGGATCAAGGAACTGAATTTAAAAATGCACTCTTTCAAAAGTTTCTCCGAGAGAATCAAGTCAAATTCTTTACAACTTTTAACGCCACGAAGGCTTCGATCGTGGAAAGGTTCAACAGAACATTGAAAACAAAAATGTGGAAATATTTCACGAGTCGAAATACTTATAATTTTATAGATGTCTTAGACGATTTGGTAAAAAGTTATAACATCACTTACCATTCGACCATCAAGAGAGCACCCGCAGAAGTGAACACCGATAATGAGAGTGATGTGTATTTCACAACCTACGGCGATAATCAAGCTACAGAAGTGAAACCTTGTAGTTTCAATGTCGGTGACGTTGTTCGTATTTCCAAGCAAAAACTCACTTTTGAAAAAGGATACGAGAAAAATTGGACAGAAGAAATGTTTATCATTACAGAGTGTGTGAAAAGAGCTATTCCTGTGTATCGTGTGAAAGATTTAATGGGCGAGCCCATTCAAGGCACTTTTTACCCTCAAGAATTACAAAAAGTTAAACTTAAGGAAGATTATACTGTCGAAAAAATTTTACGGAAGAGAAAAAAGGAAAATCAAACAGAATATTTTGTCAAATTTCGCGGGTACCCTGATAAATTCAACCAATGGATTCCAGCCACTCATTTATCTGACCTATAAATATCGAAGTCGTGATATTACTTGCTCAGTTTTGTCAAAATGTCATTCTTCGTAACATTACCGAGCGACAATTCCTTGAATTATTTTCCCGATAATAAAATATCACATTTTATTACACGTTTACCGAAACCAATTGAACTAACAGGCAATTGGGAATGTGCGTTAGTCGAATTGATCTATCCTCATACTTGGTATAATGTGAACCGAGAGAATAACTTGATCGGATTTGATTTGGGTGATGGAAAAGAATTAGGCAGAAATATTCCTCCTGGATGCTATGAAAATGTACCTGACATTTTAAAAGCGATAATTATACCTGATCATGAGAATCGAATTTCATTCAACTACAATGCTGTGACAAAACGTGTACGTGTCAAAGTCAAAAACAATGCACGCGTTGTCTTTCATGAAGGATTATCACAGATGTTGGGTTTTCCACCGATGGTTGTTGGCGGCGAGAGCGACAAAAATGTAGAACAGACAGTGTTTAGCCCGCAAATCGCAGATCCAAATGCTCATTTCAGAGTGCTGATGATTTACACTGATATTATCGATCATCAAGTCGTGGGAGATGTCTATGCGCCCCTACTTCGAACGGTCACAGTCACAGGTATAGACGGTGAAATGGTCAGCGTTGAATATGAAAGACCTCATTATCTACCTGTGAGTAGAAAAATTATCGACACCATTGAAATCGTTATAAGGACCAACACTGGACTGTTAGTGCCATTTGAGCGTGGAAGATCGTACGTGAAACTTCACTTTCGTCAGAAGTATCTTTCATAATGTATGTGCCATATCAGTGCTGCCAAAAATCCTTCGAGGATTACTACACTCAGCAAATTGGAAATGGACTTAATTATTATCAAGGCGCTCCATATCAAAGAGGATATGGTTTCGGTGGTCTCTTCAAATCTTTTTTCAGAGCTGCGGTCCCCCTTTTCAAATCTGGGGCTAAGACTGTTGGAAAGCAAATTTTGAACAGCGGTGTTGACTTGTTCAATGATGTTTCACGCGGCGAAAATCTGAAAGTGGCTGCGAAGCGTCGACTGAAAGAAGCCGGAAAAAATTTGACTGATAAAGCTGCAGTTAAAATTAAAACTATGATTGGCTCTGGGAAAAAGAATAAAAAGCGCAAGCTTATAGAAAACAAATTTAGTCTGCACAAAATTAAGAGAGTGAAAAGACATCACGATATTTTCTCTTGAGAAAAAAAAAAAAAAAATGACTTCTCTCATCCATCGCGATTCTGAAGCATGTGTGAAATCGGAACTGGACTTATTCACGCTACCACCTACACAGGCTGCAATTGAAAAAGGACAATTTGTGGAATATCATCCAATTGCAAGTGTGAAAGACGGTGGCCCTCTGGAATACTTAATATCAGGGTCCGGGTCTGAATATACAGACCTTTCTGCCTCTTACATCTACGTGAAAGCTAAAATAGTCAAGCCTGATGGATCAGCATTACCCGACAAGGAGCCCGTCGTTCCAGCCAACTTATTCCTGCATTCTCTTTTTTCACAAATCGACGTCAGCTTGAATGAGCGAATCATTTCTTCGGCAAGCAATACATATCCATATCGAGCGTACATTGAAACTCTTTTGAATTATGGAGAAGATGCAAAGAAAAGTTTACTTACCTGTGAGATGTTTTACAAAGACACCCGTCCTGCAGAAATCGACCCCACCGCAGAAGGTGCAGATGATGGATTAAAAGCAAGATATGAACTTAGCAAAAATAGCAACGACTTCGAACTTCTCGGGAAGCTCCACTGTGATATTTTCGAACAAAATCGCCTTATGTTAAATTTGGTTGATATTAAAATTAAGATGATTCGAAGCAGTGCCCCGTTCTGCCTCTTGTCAAACAAAGAAGGTGCCGACTATAAAGTTGTATTGGATCATGCCTCTCTATTCATTCGAAAAGTGCAAGTCAGCCCTGGTGTTTCTCTCGGGCATGCAAAGGCTTTAGAAGAAACTTCAGCCAAGTATCCCATCGACCGAGTTCTATGCAAGACCTATTCTATTTCGAAAGGAAGTTTTTCCTTCACACAAGATAATGTATTTTTAGGTGTAATGCCTAAAAGAGTGGTGATTGGATGTGTTGAAAATGCTGCCATGAACGGACAATATCGCAAGAATCCATTTCTGTTTGCTCATCATAATGCAAATTTTGTTGCTATTTACGTGGATGGTCAACCTGTACCGAGTAAACCATTGGAACTAGATTTTGAAAGTAATAATTACATTCGTGCTTACTACAGTCTGTTTGAAGGATTTAACAGTGATAAGGGCAACTATGTATCGCGTGAACAATTTTCAAAAGGAAATGCATTATATTGTTTCGATCTCTCTGCTGATATGTGTAACGGACCTCATTTAAATTTACAACATCAAGGAAATTTGAGAGTTGAAATTAAATTTAGCAAAGCAATCGCCGAAACTCTATCATTGCTAGTCTATGCAGAATTTCAAAACGTGATCGAAATTACAAAGTCACGTCACGTGTTATGCGATTTTGCCAATTAGAATGGATTCGAATCAAATACAAAGTGTTCTGCAAAGCGATTCAATCACCAAAAAATATTTTCTGGGAGTGTTTCCCAGTGATTATTTAAGTGATATCAAAATCAATAAGACCCCAGCCTGTTTTATTGCAAATGTGGACACGTCGGGCGAATCTGGAAGCCATTGGGTGGCTTTTTATATTGATCGTCAACTGGAATTTTTTGATTCTTATGGAAATCCACCATCTTTTTTCGAAGGACCTATTCATGATTTTATGTCTCAATTTCCAAATGCGATTTATAATCCTATGAGATTACAAAGTAATGTCACGGCTGTGTGTGGCCAATATTGCATTTATTACTTATATTCAAAATGTCGCGGTCATTCACTGAAAACAATATTGTCAACTTTTGTGAACAATCATGTTTGTAATGATAAAAGTGTCTATAATTTTGTAGCCAATCATTTTCATGTATTTCCGAATTTCAATCAATAAATTTGCATTTAAATGAATATCATTCTTGTCTGTCTCTCATTCACGATGGAATTTCCAAAGTTACAAGTTAGCTTTACCATGGTGGCGTCGGGTCCAACCGGAAGTGGGAAGAGTCATCTTATTTCACGTATTTTGAAACATAGACATGAAATGTTTTCAAAAGTACCGGACAAAGTCGTATGGTTCTATGGTGTGTATCAAAGTTTGTATGATACGATACCAGATGTTACATTCATCGAAGGATTTCCCACGAATTATATGGACTTGTTAGGTGATAATACATTATTTATCATTGATGATCTGATGGCTGAGTGTGGAAAAAATGATGCCATCACAAAACTATTTACCCGTGGAAGTCATCATCTCAACATTTCAATTATATTCATTACACAGAATTTCTTTCACAAAGGAAAAGAAATGCGTGAAATTACTTTAAATGCACATTACATCCTTCTTTTCAAAAATAGGAGAGATTTGAGTCAGGTGACTCATTTGGGGAAACAGATTTTCCCAAGACATTTGAGATTTTTCCAAGAGGTGTTTGATGACGCAACCAAGAAAAAATTTTCTTATCTATTGATTGACTTGAGAAATGACACTCCTGAAAAATTGAGATTACGCACAAATATTCTCCCCAACGAAACGCAATTCATATACCAAAGGAGAGCAGTATAAAAATGTAAAGATATAAATAATGCAAATCATTTGCAATCATGACAATCACGAAGCAACAGCTGAATGAGCTACATCTCTTGCAAATTTGCCCTGCAAAGCTGCAAAAAGAGTTACTGAAAAAAATCAATGTGAATTGTATCAGGGCTATATGTGAGTGCAGCCACAACGTGCTCTGTGGAAATATACCTCTCTCGAAACATCAAAAGAAGAACTTATCAAAGCATAAAACAACTCTGCGTAAGCTAGCTGATCGAAAATTAGCTTTAGCTAAGAAACGAAAGTTGGTTGTTCAAAAAGGCGGTTTTCTAAGTTTCCTTATTCCCGCTGCTGTGAATATATTATCAACACTTTTCGGCAATGGACCACGCGAGGAAGTACGCTCTAATTCCTGAAGAGATAGTTTCAAAGCATACTGTTTCACCGAAACAGTTAAGCGAACTTGATATGCAGATGATGAATATTTTGCAAAGCAATCTTGAAGAACATGAAAAATTGGCAAAGTATACAGAATTACTGCAAAAGAAATTAAATCTAGCAGAAAATAACCCTCCTTGGATCCCACCTCGAGAAGAAAGTAAAGCAGAAGAAAATCCTCAGCAGTACGAGTCGACTATATTCAACAGTATTAATAAACAATACTTGAATCAAGCTCACAACTTATTAGACATTATGAAAAGACATTCCGATATCCTCACATGGAACGAGAAGGGTGAAGTCATTTATAAAAATCAGAAGATTGAACATTCGAATATTGCTGATTTATTAAATTTGATTTTCAGTCACAAGAAAAAAAATGCCGATATTCCGTGGATAAATGAATTTTTAAATTCATTACAAGAAATGAATGTTCCTAAATTTTTCGTGAAAAATAAAAATCTGTATGAAAAGAAAATTGTCACTGAAGAAGATGATAGAAAACCTGTTCTTTCTCCCAAAATTGTTAATCATCACAAAAGGAAGAGAAAATCAAATGTAAAATGGGATAGTATGTATTAATAAAAAAAAAAATTGCTATTGAATCATTGTCTCTCTCTGATCATTATTGATTAAATGCATGCAAATGAAAACATAGAAAAAAAAGTTAAACAAAATAATACATTTATTGAACATTTTCAATAATATTTGGAAAAGTACTTACAAATCATCCATTAGAGCTTTCAAATAGTCCACAGTCATTTTTTTAATTTCATTATCACACATTTTCACTTTAGTAGATAAATCATTTGCGAGTTTTAAAAAGTCAATGCATATAAAAATGTTGTTATCCATAGTGTAATATTTTTCTTTTACTGTTAGTGACATGCATTCGTGTCGCTTCTGTGAGGGATGATTACATTTACATCCTGTACATTCATAGTTCATGTTAATACATGCACGCATTTCTCCGATAAAACAGTCAAAGATAATTTCAAATGTTTCCACTTCGTCAACAGGATTTTGAAAAAATTGCATTTCTTCGCATTTTAACATTTGCCGGAAATGATCAAATACGGCCTCCAAAATTTTTTCATCTAAACTCATATTATCATCCTTTATTTTCTTTATATCGTATTCTCTGAGGACGATACATCCTTTCTTCATCGCATATTCTTCAACGGTTTCTACAAGTTGATAAATTTCACAGTCACCATTTCTACAAACAACAAGTGCATCGTTTCCTGCTACAAAATTACTGCTGGAGTATCTGGAATTGTATTCCCATATTTTTCTTTGAAAATAAATCCAACTCAGTGGTTGAAAATTAATTTTAACACCTGAGACACTATTTTCAAGCACAATCGTGATTTTTCCATTTTTTCGTAAACACACATTAATTTGAAGATCATTATCGAGCTCCAAAACGTTTAAGTTGCGCTCGTCAAAACGTTTGAATGCATTTTGTAAGAATATGTCAAGCCAATCCGCTGATTGTTCTCCGGCGGATGGCTGAGAAGAAGAAGACGACACTTTAAACACTGTGTCACTCGGAGAGGAACTTTGCACAGATTCGGTCAAGCTTGTTGAAGCCACAAGGGGCGAGGGATTCAGCAGAGGTTTCTCTAATGTTGGAACTTTAATCTTTTCCGTTGGGATACACGTCTCCACTGGGTTGTCAATCTCCACGGAGTCGACCGTCTCTGATGTAGTGCACGTCTCCGCTGCGGTGCATATCATCGTCGAGGCATTCTCGAGGTTCGATTCTCCACTTTTAAAAAAAGCTTGAGGGAGGGCAGTTCGACATGGAACTTTTCTTCGACGTGGAGAGCTAGTCGATACAATTTCCATTCCAGACTGATTGAAGAGAGGAAAATCATCCATGGTCCACGTCTCAGACCACAAACGTTTCGATGCAGGTGGGATCACATTGCTCGTGATGTTTCGAAAGGTGATGCTGATCCTCGGCAGAGTCACAGTTCTGTTGGGTTTAATCCCATGGGTGAATAGTTCATTGGTGGGCGGCAGCATAACATACAAACTACCATGCTGACACTCTAATTCTTGAGGCGGGAATCCAAGTCTTTCAAAGGAGAGGGTTCTGGAGACTCCAAAGTTGACACAGGCAACGCCGCTGGATGGATCTATACTTTTCTCATTGTCTTTATGCTGGCCAAGAGCTGCACTTCCATCTGGATAAAAATTGAGTAGGGCATAGTTGTATGACTTGCCCGTAGCCTTTTCAACATCCTCTTTAATTTTCAACATCACCGGATTCCACATATGAGCCGGATTTGAGGTGCCGGAGTAACGATAGTCCAGTCCTTCGTCACCGAAGGCATACGATTTGCGTTTCGGCGTATAATGTTTTCCGTACACCACAACATTAATAGGTTGAAATGGAATGTTTAAAAGTTCTTTGAATATAGCATCAGCTTCTGTACGAGTGTAAAAGCATTCTTTTACTTGAACGTTCAGGGCATTTGAAGAAAGTGCGTAATCCATTTTTTTTTTAATTTCTCAAACAGCATAAAACTAGCAACTGAACACAACGAAATCAGGAGGAAGAATGCATTTGGAAATGGTCACAATGAGATATCAATTCGTGGCGTTGCAGTCGGATTGATTAAACATCACGTGTCATTTAATCATCAAGATAATCACAAGAAAGTATGTGTAATCTCTTATCACATGAGGTAGGAACCCACTTTTGTAGACATTGATTCATCGACCCCTAACCACAAGCTTATCAATATCATCCGATGTTTAATCCGTGGACAATCACGTGGTCATCAGCTATCAGTAATGATTCACTTATCTTTCTGATTACACGCCATTTGAGTGTTCGACTTCTAAGTAGTAGCTTGCATTTTGTGGATGGAGAAGGTACCCAAGGAAAGCTTGCCGAGAAATCCTCCCTGAAAATCGGGATATGTACGAGTTGACATCGCGTCGAACGGGTGAGTCTACAACTTCAATTGATATTCGTGAAGAAGCATGCAAAGTCGGGAATTCCTAAATAATATTCTCATTCGATGGTGTGAAATTAATCAAATTCGACTAATTACTAATTAAATTAGAAGGTTAATAAAAAATTAGTTAATCATTACACTGGATCGGTAGGTGCAAAATTAATTTTCATTGACAAAGTTCGATTTCAGCTTGAAAAATAAATTAAGTTTGAAGAAATAATTAAATTCGAAAAAAATAAATTGCCGTCAACAGATGGCAGCATCATTGTTCTTTAATGTCAAAAAATTATATTGAGACAGGTTACAAAAACTAAGTTGCAAAAATTAGACATAGTTCGAATTACAAAATAAATTAGCATGCAAATTAACATCTTCGGGTAATCAACAGACGGCGATACAATCTTAAATTATATTGTGATCACAATTAGCGTTAAAGAGTATGAAAACATCATAGCGCAGTTGGTTTGCGCGTTTGTCTGATAAGGAAGAGGAAAACTTTTGGTTCGAGTTCGAACCCCGCTTCGGGAAATATTCAAAGTCCAGAAATAAAAAAAGAATTAAATTCGTTCACTCAATAGATGGCAGCATGAGCACCTAAAATAAAATTAAGTTCGTGAAAATTAAGAAAAATAAATAATTCCGTCGATAGATGGCGCCACGATCGAAATTGACTCTGTAAAATATTACACAAGTGTTGCCATTCAAAGAAACCAAAACATTGGTTGTCATGACAACCAAACCTGTTGCCATTTCAAGAAATCAAAACTTGGATGTTGCCATCCCAAAACTAAAATCCTCGCGGCGGCCCTGGGGAGGCGGTGGGGAGGTCACAGGCGGTGGAGGGGAGGTCACAGGGGGTGGAGGGGAGGTCACAGGGGGTGGAGGTCCACCCCACCACCCCACCACCCCCTGTGCCGGTGAACTGTCCTTTTACGGCTACTTGGGTATTGAGGAAAAGATGCCATGGGGGAGCAGAGAGGGGCATTCCGTAGAAATGTCAACTTCAGCCGATGAAAAAAAAAATATCGAAGTGAAAAAAGTATCAAAAAATAAAGAAACAAATAAAAATCATACAACATAAGACGTTTAAAAAAATTGAAAATTTATTGTAATTATCACTGAGATTAGCCATAATAAATGGTTTGTAGAGTGCTTACTGCTTGTTATTCGATGGCTACGTTAGTCACACGTCATCTTAAGTAAAGGAGACACTTTAAGACTAAAAAAAATTAAGATTTAATAAATGTGTTTTATGTTTTTAAAAACCAACTTTACACATTTTTCAAATATATCATTCAATTTTTAACACTTGCTGAAATTTTTGCCTCACAACATGAGCATTAATTTTTAGGGTTTCAAAAATGTTGCGTTAGTCACACTGATATTTTGGTTGAAAAAATATCTACTGTCAGTAATTTTGTTTTAAATTCTTAGCAGAAATGATACATAGATACCATGTACATTGTAAATCTACCAGCATAACTAAAAAATATTTTTTATCCTTTAAGTTACAAGTAAAAACAGTTACAAAATCAGCTCTGAATGTTACGTTAGTTACTATGGAATTACCCAAGTGCAAATAAAAAATTTGAAATGTTTTAACCAATTTCTTTATATGCCGCAATTGCGTTGAAGTTTGGAAAAAATGCAGTTTTTTAATGTTTTTAAGGCATTTTTTTTTTTAATTTTTAGCACGTAACATCTAAAAATGCATAATGTGTGACAAACAAGGTAGTTATTTCCGATAAGTGCGGCGAAAAACGCTTTTTAACGTTTTGACAAAATTTAATTTAATACGTAGAGAAAAAAACAGGAAATTGCCAAATCTGCTAGGCATATTCGTGGAAAAGGAAGGAATAATACCACAGCCCTCAATTTTTTTATGGAATTTCTTTGTCCTCAATGGCACCTTTTCCGCCCTATTCGTTATCGAAAATAGAAAAAAAAGAAAGAATTTTTTAATAATTTGATAAAAATCTCGAAAAAACTACCTTTTTTCCAACTAAAAAAAGTCTTTTCGACCCACCGTAGTAGCCAGCCTAATGCTTTCCCCCCGAGTTATCGACGCCACGTTTCGCTGATTTTTTTTAAAGCTTTTTACTGTACAATTCAAGTCAAAGTAAAACGTTTTCACATTTTGCATTTTTCGAATAAATCAGTACAACCAAAAGAGGAAATAAAAAATGAAATATTCTTTTGACTATAACCCACTATAAAAAAAAGAAAAAAAAAATCAGAAACGTTTCTAATAATAGTGGGCAGCTAAAGTGCAGGACGGTCTACTGTTTCCCTCTAGTGACGTCGCCACGGTGCCTGCGGAGAAGAGGACTAAGCAGAAATGAAAAGAGTGCTATAGCCCACATGCCTTGCATATTTGTTTTCTCTCATCTTTCGAAGTTTTTAGTTTTTTAAGGTAAGGTTTTTCAGGTATTTTTCTTTCAACATGTCAGTGTTCAATAGCAACTTGCAATCAGGGGTACCCAGAAGGGGGGATTATGGCGCAAGTTGCGCCATCAAAAAATTTTTTTTTTTTGGGGGGTGATTTTTTAAAACTAATTTATTTATTTGTTTAAATTATTTGTTAATTTATTTTTTAAATTAAATTATTTACTGATTTTTTCAAACGTAAATTATTCATTTTTTTTTAAATTTAAGTTATTGCTTTATTATCATTTATATATTTATTTTGTGTGTGTGTGTTTGTATGCTTGGAATGTCTGGAAGGGAAACAAAACGATTCTACTCTGTGCATAATTAGTACTTTAAAAAAGTTAAAATTATATATACATAAAAAAAAGTTTTACTTTTAAAAAAATTAGTAAAAATATTAAAAAATATGAATAAATAATATTTAAAAAAATAAATAAGTAATATTTAAAAAATAAATAAATGCTATTTTAAAAAATAAATAAAATAAAAAAGAGGGATAAAAATCACAATAGGGTTGTAAAAAATTGGGGGGGGGGATTTGCGCCATTGAGCTTGGGGGGGATGTGCACCCCTGCTTGCAATAACAATCATAACAACTCCGAGGGGGAAAAATCTTATTTTTCAAGTGATTCCTAGGGTAAATAACAAACTTTTCAAATGAATGGGTGCAAAAATGTCACTGAAATGAACCTATGAAGGTCAAAAGTACAAGAAAAAGCAGTGAACATTTTATTGAAGAGGATTGATTATACAGATGAGTTGAAGAAAAAAATCACTGACTGCCAAACAGGAAAATTTTGAAGATCTTTCTTTGCTATACCAAAAATAAATATTCGAGTATACTGCCATTAACAAATCAATTTTCCTCGTCAAGAAAGGCAAAAGAAATCCCCAGAGCTTTAGAGATACTTGCAAAATCTAAATCCGAAGAAAAACAACGCAAATCAATCAAGATTAAATGAAACTGTATACAATAATTGTTCATTACTGGAGGCAAATGTTAAATATTGAAGCAGAAACGTGATTCTTTGTAGAAAATTTGTAAAAAAGCAATGCACCTTTTTTATTTTACCTTCGTGAAATTATTAGTAATGTAACAATTTTAAATTAAGTAACAATGATTAGTGAAAAAGCAATGCACCTTTTTTTATTTTACCTTCGTGAAATTATTAGTAATGTAACAATTTTAAATTAAGTAACAATGATTAGTGAAAAAGCAATGCACCTTTTTTTATTTTACCTTCGTGAAATTATTAGTAATGTAACAATTTTAAATTAAGTAACAATGATTAGTGAAAAAGCAATGCACCTTTTTTTATTTTACCTTCGTGAAATTATTAGTAATGTAACAATTTTAAATTAAGTAACAATGATTAGTGAAAAAGCAATGCACCTTTTTTTATTTTATTTTCGTGAAATTATTAGTAATGTAACAATTTTAAATTAAGTAACAATGATTAGTGAAAATGTAATATTGGTTAGACAAAAGTAAAATGGTGTTATGATTGCAGTGCACTGTTTAATGCATATTTTATTGGTTCCGTATTTCAAATTGTAAAAGTAGCCAACAAAAGAAAAATGGAGTAAAGCAGCTAATGATAAATTAACTGAATTAAAATCTACAAAATTTAAAGAAAAATTTAAAACACAGGATTGGGGTTTTGGACAGGACAGGTGGGTTTTACTCAGGGTTGGGTTTTTGACGTCAAAAACCAGTTTTTGACATGACACGTCGAAAACCTGTCGAAAACCCGTCGAAAACCTGTCAAAAACGTCGAAAACGTCAAAAACCTGTCTAAAACTCAAATACAGTGGTTATTGAGATTTTTTATAAACACATAAGGTTTCTCATCCTGAAAAATATTAAATAAAATTCATGCATCTTATCAATCAAGTTTAATAAACATTAAATTAATAAATTTAATGAAAATTATTTCTCATTCTTTTAACTAACTTGTTTTGCCGTGAAAAAAGTTAAATATTAAAACTCAAATCCAGCTTTTAAAGTAGTTTTGTTTAAATGTTTTTTTTTCCTATCAATTAGTTATCTTATCAATCAAGTTTAATAAAAATTAAATTAATAAATTTAATGAAAATTAATTCATATTCTTTTAAATTAACTTGTTATGGAGTGAAAAAAAAGTTAAATATAAAAACTTAAATCCAAATTTTAGAGTAGTTTTGTTTAAATGTTTTAATAACTATCAATTAGTATCTTATCAATCAAGTTTAATAAAAATTAAATTAATAAATTTAATGAAAATTAATTCGCATTCTTTTAAATTAACTTGTTATGCTGTGAAAAAAGTTACAAATATTAAAACTTACATCCAGCTTTTAAAGAAGTTTTGTTTAAATGTTTAAAAACTATGAATTAGTTATCTCATCAGTCAAGTTTAATAAAAATTAAATTAATAAATTTAATGTAAATTAATTCTCATTCTTTTAAATTAACTTGTTATGCCATGAAAAAAGTTAAAAGTATTAAAAGTTAAATCCAGTTTTTAAAGTAGTTTTGTTTAAATGTTTTAATAACTATTAATTAGCTATTTTATCAATCTAAAAATCTTTACATCAAAGTGATTTTTTTTTTATTTTGAGTAAAAGCAAAACGAAATTAATTAGCACTCAGTGTACAAATCTGCTAAATACTTTTGATCAAACTATTTTATTTATTTATTTATTAGTTAAAATTTATTATTTCAAATTAAAATTTTTAAAAAATCATTTTTAAAAATCTTTTAAGTTTTCCCAAGACACACAGCACTTAATTAATGTACCCACTTCATTTTTAAAATAAAAAAATCTGTTACAGTAATTCCTCGAAGCAATAAAGCCATATTCAAAAGCCATATGTTTGATTTTTTAAAATGCTAGTTACCATTATTTACTCCCGAGCTCTTCAATTATGATTAGGATTGCTTATTACACTTTATTTTAATAACCTAAAACTCCAAAAGTTTACTTTAGTGTCTGAAATCAGAAATTGTCAAATTCATTTAAAATGTGTTTTGATTATCAATATCAAATTTAAACATTTTTTGAAAAGAAATTTAGGTTTTTGACACTTATGTCAAAAACCATGTCAAAAAGTGGTTTTTGACATGACGGTAAAAACCACGGTTAAAACCGGATAAAACCTCCGACTGTCAAAAACTTGCCAACCCTGGTTTTACTGTCCAAAACTGTCTAAAACTGACTGAAGTGTCTCAAGCTGTCAAAAAGTACGCTAATGCTATAGGGATTTTACCTAACCGGCATGTATTTACTGCAGTGTTTGTCATGCATAAAAAATTAATTAGTTTTTATTAATAAGTATTTGAGAATATTTTTCTCTGAAAAATTAATATTAAAGATGAAAAAATTAATACTAATATTGAAAGTAAAAAAGAATTTGTATAGAAAAATCGCCAATTTAAATGCAATTCAAAGAGTAAATATACATAATTACCGTTTCCATTGAATCTTAGGTAAGAAGCACGACATCGCAGCACCAAAGGTCCTCTTTTCACATAAAAAATTGACAATTTGACTCGCTATACCAAACACACAGGGTACAACTGAAGACAAATAAAATAACTGTGAGCTATTTGCACAAGAAAAATAGCTCAGTCTGCAAATAGACTGATTTGCTTTAGTTGAAAAGCCAGGGAAAAGTAAAAAACATTAAGCAAATCTTGATTACTTCACAATCAATATCATAGCCATGGTAGATCATAGCAGATCAAAATTTCATGGCAGGAATCGGAACGAAATCGCACTATACTAAAATGCAACGTTTCTTGTCAAAAACATCGTGACGTCAGCGTGACGTTAGCCTATAAAAACGAGCTAGATAAAACGTCACTGCCTACTTGGCGAATAAGAAGAGATCGCTGATTGTTTGTGAGCTCTTATTGGCTCCGCCCGTAGTGACGTCAGTGCCACATTTGACTCATTTTACCAAGGTTGAATCTAAGCCACTAAGAATTCGATACGTATTGCAATGACGCAACACTTATGCAATAATTGAACGAATTGCATTTTGTACAGAAAAGTTTTCAATTCAATGACACGTTAAGTTTAAATTTTAAATGTGAAACTACTAGCGACAGATTAAAAAATCTCTTTTCTCTTAAAATACTCGGAAATGACGTTTTATTCTAAAAATAATAGCGAGACACAAAATTATGTCTAGATTTAAGGTCATTAACATGATTCGCAGCACAGTTCAAGGAATTAAGCTCATTAAATTATCGCCACCCACACTCAATGATCAAATAAATTTTTGAAATCTCTCATATTTAGTTTTAACCTGCATATCCATTTTCAAACAGGTTTTAAATTTTTAAAAATTTACACTACGTCCACAGAAGTGACGCGTCACAACAATTTAAAAATACGTACTACTGTCCGTCCGTGAAAACCGCGCCTTGCACTCGCGAATTCTACTTTAAAAAAGGGTGCTGTCTTGTAAGTGGGAACTTTGCGAAGTTTTCAATTTAAAAACTTGCATTTGCTATATATCCTTTTGACACATTCAACTTTGAAATTAGCATCGCTCTACGTAGTTTAATACGGCTCAAAACGCTTCTTTTTATTGTTCCCGTTATTGTTAGTCTACCTATCACCCCTATTTTGGTAAGCTTAGGGAAGACCTGACGCATGCGTAAATACGCAGAAGGTTTTATCTAACAAAATCAGACAGCACTCGTTTCAAAATCTTAATTAAATGTGTTTTCTTGCCAAAAAACTATTTAGCACAAAGTTAGTTTATATAGCTGGTGCGTGAAATGTAAATGGTGTAGTAAAATAATCGCTAACATTTCGTCAAACTTAGTAGTAGGTAGGGTAGGCCGACCACTGAATGATCCCCCCCCCCCCTTCTTCAAGTGCCTACACAGCTCAGATTTTTTCGAAGAGACAAGGTTTTCAAACATTTTTCTCAGCTGAACTAGCAGTAATAACTTCTTTCTATACATTTCTGAAAAGGAACGCCTGGAAAAGGTTGTTTTTGTCCTTTGATTGAAGTTTTCATTTATTGGGTCGGGGCTTTTTTTTTCCAGTTCAACACGCTAAAAACGTGAAGCAGAACTTCTCCCGACGCAAAGTTCCCTTTTTCTTTTCTTTTTAAGAACAAAAATCATCTAAAATATTTTCAATGTCATGTGCTAACAAATGCTAGTTTCTACTATCTGATTTTCTTAGGTAAATCCTTCGACGTATTTACGCATGCGTCAAAATAAAGGTGATAGGTAAGATAACAATAAGAGGAAGAATAAGAAGAATCACTTTGAGCCGTATCAAACAACGTAAAACGACGTTAACTTCTAATCCATAGTTTAGTTGAATGTGTCAAAATTATTGCAAAAATGCAAGTTTTAAATTGAAAACTTCGGAAAGTTCCTACTTACAAGCCACCACCCCTTTTTTAAGTGGAATAGTTCGCTAGTGCTAGGCGCGGTTTTCACAAATGGACAGTAACAATGCTGAGAAAGGTTGAAAACTAAATTGTGCTTAGATGTTTGTTCGTTGGTCAGTTTACCCTATACACCATTTATTGAACTAACAAAAATCAACTAGTAAACATAACATAATTTTTCCGCGTTTTGTGTTTTGAGAATTAATCAGTTTAAGTAGTATTTTTGGCATAAAACTTAGATTTTCTCTTTTTGTTAGTTTATACCCCCACCAGTGTTGTCAAACACTTTATTGCTGGATTAGAGTTTGGAAAAATAAACCATTGGCTTCTTTCATATGTCAAAAATTAGGTTTAACCGCAAATTGTTTAGTTTTGTCATTAGTAGGTATCGGATTAAATGCAAATGAATGCATGCGCAATTGCTTTTCTTTTTTCATTAGTGCATACAAATGAATAAAAACGGTGTTTTTTTTATCGTATATTAAGGGACGTGTGCCTCCCCTCCCCCCCAATTCCTTTTTTCTAGCAATTTTATTAATATTTGAAATAAAAAATCGCGTCCAATCGTAAATCATGCTTCATTTCACTCTGCAAGAATCCCATAATCATAAGGTTCATACAAAAAATTGTAAATTGCATATGAATTATTGGCAAAAACATTTTTTTTTTTTGGACGTCATTCCTTCAGAAATAAACAATTTTACTTTCCAGCATCCTAACATGAGTTTTGTAATGTTAGCCATTTTCTTCTTTCTCTATCTGAGTCTCGTTCGACTCAGGTTAAAAATTTGTTCAAATATTTTTTTTTTTTAAACAATTGAAACAAGTATCCTAAAAAGTTTTTTTCTTTTAAATGAAGTCATGTTTTTTACCTTAAAATTATATTTAGCAATTACAAATATTAATATTTCAAATAGTAAACACCTTAATTTAAGCACATTCTTTTTAATATATACTGATAAGAGCGAACGCGAAATAGAATGCAGAACTGCATTACAAAAAATCTTTTCAATACATGTAACTTAAAAATTAAGTATTTTTGTAATTAATCGTTTTTTTTTAATAACAATGACCCAAAACTTTCAAGAAAATTGTGTGGAACTTGAAATCGCTAACTTCGTAAGAAAAACAGCGTTTTTCTCTTTTATTGCAGCGCAAAACCAGAGTATTGAAAGCAAGAAATAAATGAAATATTATAACTACAAAGGGACGAACATCAATAATGAAATCGCTCGCAACTCTTTCCTTTTGCTTGGAAATTAAATGCACTTTAAAATTTCAGAATTTGCTGCTTGAATCGGACCGTCTAGTTAATCGATAACCTAGATTTTTTCCGTCTAACCCATTTAACAAAAAAATACATTGTAGGTACTTTTATCGTCTTCGAAACGTCTTTAGTTCTTTGATATACACATATTTTATTCCCAGTGTTATTAGTTTATAGGTAAAATGATATTATCATCACCTGTTGCTATTTATATTAATATACAAACAGAAACATCATAAGCAAAATTTTACAACTCTTATTTATGTTGAAAGCAACCTTAAAATTTTTAATTTAAAAAATCGTAAAGCTTTGCATTTTAAAACTGTTTCTGTTTGATAAAGCCAATCCACCTCTTAAATGTGCGGTTTGGGGTCAAAATGTCGCCGAGCCAACATATCGCGGGCCAAAATGTCGTGTGTCCAAAATGTCGCCTGCCCAAAATGTCGCCAGCCCAAAATATAGCCGTTCCAAAATGACGCTAAGTGCAAAGTACAGATTTTACGTAGCCAGTAATTCACATAGTCTAAGTAAAAACTTTAAAGCCAGTAAAAAAATATTGAGAAAACGGGAAAATTGAATGAAAGGAATTTCAATGTTACTGAATAAATAATTATTAATGTTCGTTTGTAATAAATAACGCAATAGACAAGTTTTTCAAAGTACACAATTACCGAAAAAAAAACAGTACTATATTCAAAGTTAGTATTTCAACCCGAGTAACAACTTTAAGGCCACCAGTATTTTTTAAATACTAAACAAAGATATACTGGAATAAATATCACAGCAGTTAATGAGATTGGGGAAACGTTTCAACCTGTAGTTTTTTCATAAATTTCTTCGAAGTTTTGGTGCTCTTTGTGAAGATGGCGAAAGGTAAGAAATTAACTGATCGTGAAAGGGGACAGATTAAAGCTTTTTCTTCAACAGGGATAAGTAGCCGTACTATTGCGAAAAAAATTGGAAGATCGAAGACTGTAGTTAATAATTTATTAAGATTGAAAGACAATTACGGTAAAAAAAAAACGGTGGAAGATCCAGAGCTTTGTCCTCGCGTGATGAAAGAAAAGTTTGCAAACTTACGGTCAACCGGAAAGTATTCAACTAGGAAAATTATTCAAGCGACAGGCTTAAATGTTTGTCAAAAAACGGTATATAACACAATTAGAAGGTGTGAAAGGTTTATTTACGCAGCAAAATTGGCTAAGCCTCAGTTACTGAATAGACACAAAATAGAGCGTTTGAACTTTGGCCAAAAAGTTATGACCTGCGATAACCAATGAATACAAATAATTTTTTCTGATGAAAAAAAGTGGAATTTGGATGGACCAGATGGGTGGAAGTACTATTGGCATGATTTACGAAAAGAAAAAAAGATATTCTCCAAGCGCCAATTTGGTGGAGGCTCTGTCATGACTTGGGGGTGCTTTTCTTACAATGGTATTGGCTCAATTGCGTTTGTTTCGGGTAAAATGAATTCTCAAGCGTATCAAAATGTCCTAGGAAGTCATCTTTTACCAAATGCTGAATTTATTGCTGGAGAAAATTGGAAATTTCAGCAAGACAATGCACCTATCCATTCGAGTAACAGTACAAAAAATTGGTTTCAAGTTCATAATGTCGAACCTTTGAAATGGCCAGCTAAGTCTCCAGATCTCAACCCAATTGAGAACTTATGGGGAGACTTAGTAAGAAGAGTGTATGCAAATGGGAGTCATTTTACTTCATTAATAGAGCTTAAATCTACAATCGAAGATGAATGGTATAAAACAGTACCTGAACTTTGTCAAAAATTTGTTTCATCTATGCAAACAAGAATATTTGAAGTTATTAGAAGGAATGGCTCATACATAAGCTTTTAAATGTTAGTATTTTTTCTTCCCCTGCTTTTTTTCTCTGTTGGCCGTAAAGATTTTACTCAGGCTCAAATAGTGATGGTTAGTTTCTGTAATATTTTCTGATAGTAAAATAATTACAAATGCTTGTTCTGTCCTTTTTTACTTGTATTTAAGGGTAATAATTATCACTCAAATTATGTTTTGGTTCTCAATTTAATGTGTCCAATTTCTCAAAAAAATTTACTGGCCTTAAAGTTTTTACTCGGACTATTCAATGCAGCTTAATTATGTAGCTCAATTTTACTAATAAGCTTATCATGATATGATAAACACACCTGTTTAGCAACTTTTTTTAAAACGTAGCAGTTTAGAAAATTAGCTTATTTTATTAACAAAAACGTACCTAAATTGGTTTCTTCTACAATCAAGTTATTACAGTACCGAAATAATGACATACTGTAAAATTGGATGTATAGGAACAGCGGGGTCAATCGGAACAAAACTTCCCGACCGTACAACGAAATTCTTCATAAATAAACTATTGGGTATTTTTCACCATGAATTTTTTTCTTAGTAAGGTAAGATCATAGGGAGTAGGAAAAAATTACTTTTGTCAATCTGGCAACGCTATTGGCTTCTAAGGAGTGCTGCACGTGGAATGCTAGAAAACATCACATTTCCATAGACTGCAAAACTTCATATGCAAGATCAAACCTTCTTATATTTAAAAACTAAGAGTGGTATGTTTCAATTATACATGTATCTGAACAACAGAATACCACATTAGAATTTACATTTTTTATAAATTGTGTCATAAAAGTGAAGAATTCTGAAAAATGCCATGGAAAAAAAATTTGCGGGGTGAATCGGAACACTTAGTTCTGTTGTTCCAATTCAAACTTATTTGAAGGAAATTGTTTGAAAAATCAAGATTCTAACCCCAATTCTTCTAATCAAGACAAGGACAAGGATTTATTACTGTTTATCCTTCTCGTGAGCAACTAGATCTTAGAATGACAAAAGTTGCAGATTTCAAAAGATTTTTTCTCCAGGAGACTTCTTTTTACTTAAAATAAAAGGGGGAAAGTCACATAGACTTTATGTAGTAAACGTCCAGCACACAGACAGTGATGAATAAGCGAAGAAATCTTTCAGGACAATCCCCGAAACCCAGAAATTTCAAGAAACTAAAGAAAAGGCAGAGTTCATCCCAGGAGATGTTATGAAAAAACTTAAGCCAAGTCACAATTGCTAGTTTTAAGGACAAGTACATATTTGTGGACGACATGAGTGACTTCCATTCATGTTAAATCTTTGCATTTCAATTCAAAAGCATTTCTTAAAATTACTTTTCATTTTTCATAAGTTCAAAATTATTTTGAATTTTGACAAATTATACACGTTTACTGGTACTGAAATTATACATTTATTTGACAGTAATTATCTGTTCTTATTCTCCCCCATCAATATTACTCATTTTGTGAGACCTATTACAGGTTAAATTGAAAAAAAAATAAAAATTTTAACAAGTGTTCCGATTGACCCCTATCAGCGGGGTGATTCGGAACACCCATAATTTCCTATATATTTTAATAATAATTTTTCAAAATGCTTTGTCTTTGCTTGGAATATCAAAAGTAAAGCAAGACCGAAGTTTTTACCCAAAAAATCAAATTAAAAAAAAATCTTTTAACTACTTTTTTTACAATCAAAGCTGAAAAGTGTTCCGATTCACCCCATTTTACGGTAGTTTTTTCAGTGCTGTACTTAGGTTTCACATTTGGGTTTGTTTGTTTGTTTGTTTGTATGTAACTCTAAATAAAAGATAGAATTTAAACGTTTTTTACAAACGTAAAAATAATACATTTAATACCATTATTAATACTAAAGGTTAAACTATATTGTATGTTGATTTGTAATAAGTGCATTTGCCATTAATTCCGAGTTGGGCATCGATCGTCCACAAAATGCATGTTGTAAGTGCATGTAAACTTAGCGGATATTCAACAGTTTTGAAAATCTTCTTTTGAATTTGATTTACTCTAAAAGCGTATTTTTTAGTTTTTTTAAACTATATTTAGGATTATTTCTTTTTTTTTTCACACAAAGAAATTAAACAAATAAATTTGTTGTAAAGGCTTTTTTTCCCCTTTTGCAAAAACGGAATACCGTTTAATCACCGCGCAGCCGGCAATTTTCTTCCAGAACATTTTCTTTAAGAGTAGGTTGGGGACGTTTGAAATCAAATTAGGGACGCATTGGAGAACAGAACAAGGCACGCTCGTTCATGGAATTATTGCTTTCTTTGTAACAACTGGGTGGTGGAAGGGGAGGTGAAATGCCAAGAGGAAAAATGGTATCATATTCAACTCCACATTTAAATACTGATTGTAACGAAGGTACAGTGCCATGTCTGAGCTGATTAACGCCAGAAATGAATAAGCATCTCGCCCTTTAAGACCATTCTACAAACAAAATTTTGTCTGAATACTTGCATTACTTCTTGATATACATCACTCACAAATAATGAAAAATAAAAAGTTCAATTGCTCTGCTTCCTCGATGCTGTGGCGTATCTTCTGAAGGCTTCCTATGGGCCAATTTTTTATTTGATTTCGTCTGAACCTTCTTCAGACATAGTAATCACGCTATGCTGAAAACGTTCCATTACATTCTTGTATGTAAAAACTCCCTTGGAAGAACTAGCGGCAAAAACCAATCAGCACTGAATCACATATTGGTACATGTATGTACCAAATTTCATTCTAATTCATGCAGTAAGTTTTGAGGTAGAGTCGCCCCCAAAAAATGGGTCACGCAGATACACACTTACACATTTTCCTTTAAAAAAATAAACGGTAAAATTGAATTCAGCACACGTCAGAACGTGTAAATTCTTCCAAATTGACAATTTTTCACTGATCCAATACTTTCTTTTACACATTATATGTAGAAGAAAATAAAAACACCTCTATTATTAAATAATATAGACTTGCTTTCCATCATGTAAGAAATTTTAACAAAAACCAAGTTTCAAACATTGTATATCTGTCTTATTCATTTCATTGTTCTTCAACTTCTTCTTTTTAACACTTAAATTTTCTTTTCGATATCAATTAAACTTGGCTTGGGCTGCTAATCTATTCGTTTTTAAGTTGGTAGATAGCGAATCACGGTGAAAAAAGCCATTGTAAATAAATAACGTAAGCTTATTTGAAAACTATTTGTTTCCTGGAAAACATTTGAAACAGTTACAAGCTGAAAGGGTAATTTTTTTTCAGATCAACCACAAAATTTTAACACTAACCATCTCGGATTTTGATGAAACTTGGTATACTTTCTTCCTTTGTAGTCATTAGCAACCCCTTAAATTTTTTTTCTTTTTATCTCGATGCGTTTTGATTTTACAGCCTGTTGAAATTTTGAGACTTTACATTTTTTGTCATTTTCGAGACACATAAACTGAACTGATGGTGTTAATGAAAAAAAATTGTACCTGGTAACTACTGGTTTAATCTTTTAAAAAAATTTACAGAAAATGTGAAGATTTAGAGCATGTAAATAAAAATATTTTAATAGTCTTAGTCTATATGATTTTGTTTACAAAAATTTCAAAATTGAAAAATTTGAATTTTTTTTTGTCAAAAAAAGGTTTTGTCAAATTTTTAATTTTAACATGAGGGTCGGCTTTAAAAATCACCATTTTTTACATGATCATGAATATGTACTATAATTTATGATCCCATAACAATAATTATGGGTATTTAAGGGATTATACCCCCCCCCCCTTATTCTAGAAGAAAAAAACGTAAAACATCACAGAAACAAGTTTTTTCTCCTATTTAAAAACAGATATGTTGTCAATTACAACAAAAACTTAAACACAGGGCTCCCACCAAGAATGTGACCCAAAAAAGTGAAAAAAGTGACTATTTTTTACAAAAAAGTGACTAAAAAGTGACCAACCGAAAATAAACTGTTACCACTAAAATACTAAGTACACAATTTTATCACTATTTAAAACTTTACCTGTAATGTTTTGAACATAAATAACACTTAAATTTTAAATTTATTCACAGAAAATATTATCTACCAAAACTTCAAAATTGTAAGCATTTTATTTCAACTATGAAACATGAACACACATAATAGTAAACTTTTTTTTACTATTCTGTGTCATCATTTTTTTAGTAATTAAACAAGAAAAGTACATACCGCATCCCTTTAGACTGTTCAAATATAAAAGTAGTAGAAAAATGCTTGACTATTCTGTCATCAATGAACAAAAATATTTCCACTTTTTGAAAATGAGATTTTTTCATTATCACAACAAGAAAACAGCCACAAGCATACATACCAGGGGTGTCCGACTACTAACAATTTAGAAAACATTAACTAAACTTGGAATCTATGACAGAAGGTAAAATATTCTGTAGAACGCTTGATTACAAAAAAAAAAAAAAAAAAATGAAAAGTATGGAAAATATTCAGATAATAAATGAGCATGTGCCGAACACTTGAAAACAATCAGCCAAATTAATGGTGCATTGCATTTGCAAAGAATATTATAAACATTTCCAAATATAAGTTAACTTAGAACGTTCCCGGATACTAAAAGTGAAATTCAGGAAACCAATAGTTTTAAATCATAGCTTGTCCTGCAGGATAAACTTCTAAAGCGAAAAAATACTATTTTGCTAATGCATCTATTCCAAAATTCTACTGAAAACAAAATTCTGAAGAGAAACAGGTATGATATAGACGAGAGATAAGAATACTATACAAGAATTACATTTTTCAAAACTGGCTGCAGATTTACTACAAATAGCTTTGACAATTTAAAATATTTTTCATATTCATGTCAAATCACATATTTTAAAGCGGGGGGGGGAGGGGATCTTTTGACTATAAAATAACTAAATAAAATCAAAAAGTTTCTATAAACTAAGATAGTCCTCAGACAATGAAAAGAAAGCAACAGCCCAATTACATGCACATATATGCATGTTTTTTTTTTCATACTATAAGCTAAATTCTTGAAAAATATACCGTAAGCATACTTTCAACTAACACATCACTCAAGAGCTGAAAATGCTTTTACGACAATGGAAGAACATTAGAACTGACATTTTTTCCCAAAGTATTGTTACGGTTACACGTACAGAAACACTTACATGGTATGTCTGCAATCTGTAATACGAATGAACAATACAAAGTAATAATTGAACACATTAGTGAAGTTCATAGTCAATTCAAACACTTTTGAACATCCTAAAAGGAGCTAGCTAAGGTAACAGAACTATCAAAAGGAAAACATGTAGCTGAATTCAGAAATTTCTACATTGGAATTAACTTTAAAACAAACGTTAAAACTAGAAATTAGTAGTTTTAGAAAGTACTGGAAAAGTTTTAGAAAACAATCATCCCTGGTACGTAAAATGACAGCAGTTTATCGGTCCAAAACGATAAAAAAAGCGGACTTTGGCGGGAAAAGCGGAACATTTGGACAGGTGAATGAAAGAACTGTTGTTTTTTTTTTCGGTTTCATCATCCATAGGGTCATCCAGGGGGAAAAAGAATTTTCTTCCTCCAGCCCTCGTACGGTATCGGTACTGAGCGACGATTTTGATGGTCGAAAGAAAAGTTCAAAGGATATTTGTCACTTGGTCAGATTTAAAAAAATAAAAAGTGACCAAAAAAGTGACAAAATCAATATTTTTCCCAAAAAAGTGACAAAAAGTGACTTTTGGCCTTCGAAAGTGACTTTTGGTGACCAATGAAAAAAAAGTGACTTTTAGTGAAAAAAGTGACTTGGTGAGAGCCCTGACTTAACCCTACACTGCATGGTGTTGCCAATTGGCTACATGGAAAAATTGTCCTCCTTATGAATAGCAGAATGTAGTCATAAGGCAACTCAATGCATAAAAAGCAAGTATTGGGTATATTTAAATCAATTATCACCATTTATCCTCCATACATGGCAGCACTGGTCTGTTACATGCTCTTAAATGAATCCATATGGATAGCTTTTAAAATCACTCAAACTACCATGTTTTGAAATTATTTTTTACAATGAAATATTTTTCTTCTTCTTTTAAAAAAATAACATGAACAAAACAAACATTTGTCTTTCGTTTAAGATGCGTTTTACATCAAAATAATTATTTGGAAAAAATCTAGAACATAATACATGTCTGTAGCCATTTGGCAACATTATGCAGTAAGCATCCAGAGAACACTTCGATTCATCTCTATAGTTCATGAAGTATGTGTTTTGTTTACGTTTCACGCTAGCTTCTTTCTCTTTTTGGAAGGTATAATATATACATGCGGACCCAAAAGTGCTACTTTCGGCTGTTCTACCGTTTATAAGACCTCGCAATTATCAATGCTTAGTTGATGTTCAACAGAGTGAACAAACAAAAAATCAATAGGTAAAAGCCTTCAAAACGTGTTCATTTTAGATTTCAGTTAGCACAAACGTTGTGCTTACACGGACAAGTAAAGTCATTAATAATTTTAAAATATAGTTTTGAAAAAAAAACTAAAAAATACGCTTTTACATTGGAATGCGCTGTGATCATCATAGGTTTCCCTCTGATTTTCAAAACTACTGAATATCCGCACTTAAGTTTACATGTACTTATAATACATCAATATGCAATACAGTTTAGCCTTTAGTATTAAAAATAATATTAAATATATTACTTTTATATTTGAAAAGAACGTAAATTTTATCTTTTATTCAGAGTTACATACATACATACATACAAACAAACCCACATGTGAAATTAATAAAAGCGTATTAAAAAGAGACTATTAGCTACAGAGGAACTATAGTTACAAACCAAAAAAAAAAAAAAACGAGAAAAGAAAGAAAGCTTGCGCGAGAGAGCTTCCAAAAGACATCAGATTTGACAGAATTGATCATCGGAAAGTACAAGTACATATAAAAAATAATGTAAAATGTCAAAATGTAAAGGATTACAAGATTACAGTGCACCAAATGTTAAATTCCTCTATTTTTTTTACAAAAAAGAATTATTTTCAAGCCTATCATTTAAAATCAGTTTTATCTGTTGAATGCATGGTGTAGCCATTTGGCAACAAAACTATTTTTAATTAGAAAGGGGTGAACATTTAGAGTTAAATTTTTTAAAATATTTTTCTATGTTTTCTTATCACATTGACAAACACATATATTTTTTTCTGCGAAAAATAAAAAATCATGCAGTGTAGGGTTAAACATGAAGTATGTTGAACATTCAACTCAAACTCATAAAAATTAATGTTAAATTTTTTTTTAAAGTTGAAATAGCTTAAATTGGAAGAATTCTGAAAATAAAATATTATGAAATTTAATACTTGGCATACAACAATTGACTCATACAGATTACTAGATTGTAGTCAAGACAACGTTAAAATGAAAAGTTTAGCTTGACCCTAATCCACTGATTATGCTATTTCTAGCTATTTTTGACCCCCCCCCCCCCAAATGGTTACTGTTTTCAATTACTTTTACTTCTGTGCAAAGAAAAATTCCTCTTTCGTTTTCTTAAAATGACATTTTAGACCCCTTAAAAATTAATGGCCAACGTTTTAGTAATATATTTTTTAAAAAAGTAAATCAATTTTCCTTCACTCATAGCAAAGTAAGATCAAATTATTAAACATGCACACCTTTTATTCAATGAACTTATACCTTTTTTAGATTACTTTCCCATTAAAAATAAAAGAAAGACGAAAACAGTATAAAAAGTGGCTTAATGCATCCAAAAAATATCGCCAAGTCCAAAAAATATCGCCAAGTCTTAAAAAAAAGTCAAAAAGAAAAAAAAGAAAAATGCAAGTTGAAAAATTAAAAATTGGAAAGTAGGGTATTGAGATGGGGAATTTATGCGTCGGTCCGTCTGTCCTCCCCCCCCCCCTAATAACTTTTGAATGAATATTGCGATTTGAACGATTTGTTTTTTGTTCGAAAGATCTCGGCGAGTACAGCTCATTCATATATTTTATTTTTCGATTTGAACAATTTTTGGTTCAACTTCGAGCCGTTCAAACAACCTGTCCTGCGATATTAACTTTTTAGTTAACAGTCCGATTTGAACAAACTTTTTTTTGTTCGAAAGATCTTTTCAAGGATACTTCATTCCCGTATCTACATTTTCGATTTGAACAATTTTTCGATCAACATTGAACCGTTCAAATAAGCTGTCACCCCTAATAACTTTTGAGTGAACAGTCCGATTTAAACAAACTTTTTTTTGTTCGAAAGATCTCGGCAAGGATACTTCATTGCCGTATTTAAATTTTCAATTTGAACATTTTTTCGTTCAACATTGAACCGTTCAAACAAGCTCTTACCCCTAATAACTTTTGAGTGAACAGTCCGATTGAAACATTTTTTTTTTGTTCGAAGCATCTCGGCAAGGATACTTTATTACCGTATTTAAATTTTAAATTTGAACATTTTTGGTTCAACATTGAACCGTTCAAGCAACCTTTCCCCACCTAATAACTTTTAAGTGTAACCGTCCGAATTGAATAAACTTTTTTTTGTTCGAAAGATCTTGTCAAGAATAGTTCATTCCCGTTTTTAGCCTACTTTCCCGTTAAAAATGAAAGAAAGACGAAAAAAGTAGTAAAAGTAGCTTAATGCATCCAAGTTAAAAAAAATATCGCCAAGTTAAAAAAATAATAAGGTAAAATGAATATCGAAAAATTAAAAATTTGAAAGTAGGGTATTGAGATGGGGAATTTGTGTGTCGGTCGGTCGGTCGGTCTGTCTGTCCCCCCCTAATAACTTTTGAATGAACATTCCGATTTTGACAAACTTTTTTTTGTTGGAAAGATCTCAGAGAGTACAGCTCATTCCCATATTTGATATTTTGATTTGAACAATTTTTGGTTCAACTTTGAACTATTCAAACAAGCTGTCACCCCTAATAACTTTTGAGTGAACAGTCCGATTTAAATAAACTATTTTTTGTTCGAAGCATCTCGGCAAGGATACTTTATTACCGTATTTAAATTTTCAATTTGAACATTTTTGGTTCAACATTGAACCGTTTAAGCAACCTTTTCCCACCTAATATCTTTTGAGTGAACCGTCCGAATGGAATAAACTTTTTTTTGTTCGAAAGATCTCGGCGAGTACAGCTCATTCCCATATTTGATTTTTCGATTTGAACAATTTTCGGTTCAACTTTGAACCGTTCAAACAACCTGTCCCGCGATGCTAACTTTTGAGTGAACCATCCGATTTGAACAAACTTTTTTTTTGTTCGAAAAATCTTATCAAGGATACTTCATTCCCGTATTTAAATTTTTCATTTGAGCATTTTTTCGTTCAACATTGAACCGTTCAAGCAACCTTTCCCCACCTAATAACTTTTAAGTGAACCGTCCGAATGGAATAAACTTTTTTTTGTTTGAAAGATCTCGGAGAGGCTTTCCCATACATTCCCATATTTCGCTTTTTGATTTGAACCATTTTTCGTTCAATATTGAACCGTTCAGAAAAAAAAAAATAACATTAGCGTCTACGGGGAATTTAAGTTGAATGTTGATCGTGAACTTAAAGTCGGATTTCCTTCAAACTAACTTTGTAAGAAAATGGTTTTGATATATAATGTTTGTAAAGTACTTTTCTGAGTAATCTTATGTGAGGACTCTGATTCCGACTCCGACTCCGCAAACATGGCGGAAATGCAGGCTCAGAAAAAAAAATTACTGACTGTGCAGACGATTTTTTGTTTATTTATTAATTTGTTTTATTTTATTTATTATTATTATTTTTTTTTTTGGCAGACGATTTTTTTTGTAACAAAAATATTTCATTCACGCGAACATTTTATTCTTTATTTATATTTAACAACTGGCAACGGATTAAAAGTGAAATTCGAAACATTTTATTAACGGACGAGCTTTTCTTTTTTTTCTTTCTTTGATAAAATGTGTTTTGATGCTCTTTGTACTTTTATTTATTTATTTTATTATTATTATTTTTTTTTTTTTTTTGAAAACGATGGAGGATTTTTTCTCCGGAGGAACTGTAACAGTTACACTCTTTAAAAGGTGCGACAAAACTTTATTTATTCGTTAATTACTTTTTACTTGTCTATTTCATCTGATGAGAGGGGTATATTTTGCTTTTCGAAATCAGCTCTAAGTGCTAAAAATGTATGTTTGGCATAATTTTCAGTCTCAGATAATCAAGAGAATAATGATCAGATGCGAGAATGCCGATGTCGATGTACGGGAAAGTAGGCTCGTTTAGTTCTTGACAGAACTGCTTGTTAAATTTTCGATTTGAACAATTTCTCGTTCAAGATTGAACCGTTCAAACAAGCTCTCACCCCTAATAACTTTTGAGTGAACAGTCCGATTTAAACAAACTTTTTTTTTTTAGAAAGATCTCGGCAAGGATACTTTATTACCGTATTTAAATTTTCAATTTGAACATTTTTTCGTTCAACATTGAACCGTTCAAGCAACCTTTAACCACCTAATAACTTTTAAGTGAACCGTCCGAATTGAATAAGAATGTTTCGTTCGAAAGATCTCGGAGAGATTCCCATATTTCGCTCTTTGATTTGAACCATTTTTCGTTCAATTTTGAACCTTTCAGAAAAAAAATTAACATTAGCGCCTACGGGGAAATTTAAGTTGAGTGTTGATCCTGAACTTAAAGGCGGATTTCTTTCAAACTAACTTTGTAAGAAAACGGTTTTGATAAAAATGTATGTGAAGTACTTTTCTGAAAAATCTTCTGTGAGGACTCTGATTCCGACTCCGCAAACATGGCGGAAATTCAAGCTCAGAAAAAAGTGACTGACTGGGCAGACGATTTTTTGTTTATTTATTCATTTTTTTTTGTTTACTTTATTATTATTATTATTTTTTTTTTTTTTTTTTTTTTTTTTTTTTTTTTTTTTTTTTTTGTTGACAAAAACTTTTTATTCACGAGACTATTTTATTCTTTATTTATATTTAACAACTGGCAACGGATTAAAAATAAAATTCGAGACATTTTATTAACGAACGAGGTTTTTTTTCTTTCTTTAATAAAATGTGTTTTGATGTTCTTTGTACTTTTATCTTATTTATTAATTTTCTTCCTTTTGAAAACGATTGTGAAATTTTTCTACGGAAGAACTATAACAGTTACATTCTTTAAAAGGTGCGACAAAACTTTATTTACTCGTTTATTTACTTTTTACGTGTCCGTTTCATTTGATGAGAGGGGTATATTTTGCTTTTAGAAATCAGTTTTATGTGCTATAAAGGTATGTTTGACATAATTTTCAGTTTCTGATATCGTCGGCACCATGCTAAACTTACGAATGTGAAAAGTGGCACTTTTCATGAGAGTCAAAACACTGAATATAATTTTTTCCCACCTGACGCGTTTGGTTATTTTCAATTTTAAATTTTTATAGATATCTTTAAGTGTAAAACTATCGTTCGAAGGTGTCATTTCAATTTTGATTATTTGTAAAGTTATCAATAATAATTGTTTAAAAATATTCGCTACTACTAAAGTCACTGAATTGAAGGTAAAGTATCGAATATGAAATTTTAGAGAATATTCGATAGTTTGCAATGAAGTTTCATGGCATTCATTTTCGATACTTTACATTTGGGTTACAAAACTGCTATAAAAATTAATAATAATGGATGAAAAATTAAATGAACGGTTTTTTTTACTAAGAAAAACTTTTATTGAACACAAGAAAAATATAATATAAATAATGGAAAGTAAATAATTACACAGTTTCACAACAGCTATTAAGAATTAAGAGTCGTTTTTTTTTAAGAATCAGGCAGTCAAAAAACTTGACATTTTTGATTTTGCTGAAAATTTCAGAATATGGTCTTTATTTAAAATTATCAAACACGTGTTTTTTTATTTTATCAAAAAAATTTTTTTTCTTTCCGTTTTGGGAGGTCAAAGTTGGACTTTGCTCTTTTTTTCAATAAAAACATGCCAACTTAGATGAGCCAATACTTTTTGCTTTAGGAGCGAACTGTGGAACTGACAATTATTTTGTGTTCTACTATATCCCCACTAACTGTAAGTGCATAAATATTTGTGGACGACTCTTGGCACAAAGGTCAGAGGTCACTCAAAGTTGTACGAAAAATAGTTTTTTAATGCAACTTTGACCGACCAAATCTTCTTGTGGAAACGGTGCACCACGGTAGTGTATATATCAGTAAGTACACACCAAAGAGTAATATCCAAAAACATAAAGATATGTGTGGTTGATATTTTGCTCATCGAAATATTTGACTCTGAATTTGCAGAAATTGCAAAATCACGTGACTTTGAGGGTCATTATCTCCTTGCAGCATGAGTGACCAGATACAAAACTGGTTGGAGTAGAAGCCTTTCTTGTCCCAGAAACACAATCCGTTAACAAACCTATGGCTACTCTTTCAGTTTTTGCATAATTCGGCTCTAAACTTTGAAAAATGAGTGTTTTTCGGCGTTAAGAAAAAAGACCAATTATCTGTTTTTAAAAAAGGTATTGCTATTATTTGTAGCATTATTATATCCCAACTGCCTAACTAGCTGAAATGGCATCTAAAGATGGTTATACAGTTGAAACCAAATTAAAAATTAATTGTCGAAAATACTCAGTATACGTCAAAAACCATATTTTTTTATTTGTCCATGCGACGTTTTTTTTTTTTTTTTTTGTTACAGCTCTTTATTCCGTTCAGTTCCAACATGGTAAGCAACTTATGTACTTCTTGTCGTTCTAGTTGCTGTAAAACTGGAAAGTAATGTATCTTAAGTCTGATATAAAGTAATTTCTCTTGTCATATCAAGTTTTTAATGTAAAAGAATATTTTGAAATGGATAATAGACCAAATCTAAAAAAAAACTTACTTGTTCAGCTGAGCCCTCTTGCTCGATGTCATGAATGTCATCAAAAATTTCCAGACCTGCACCGAGGGGCTTTAATGTACCAAGATTTTTAAGAAGTGACATTCTGCTAAAGAGGCTTCTGATTTGTTAAAAAGTTGAGTTTTTGATGACATTCACAACATCGACCAAGAGGGCACAGTTGAACAGAAGTTTTTTTTTTTGGGTTATGTTTATTGTCCATTTAAAAATATTCTTTTAGCATTATAAACTTGATATGACAGGATTTTTGCTTTCTATCAGACTTAAGATACATTGCTTTCCTGTTTTACAGCAACTAGAACGACAAGAAGTACATAAATTGCTTACCATGTTGGAACCGAACGGAACAAACAGCTGTAACAAAAAAAAAAAAAGTCGCCTGGACAAATTAAAAAATATGGTTTTTGACGTATACTTAGTATTTTCGACAATTCATTTTCAATTTGGTTTCAACTGTATAACCATCTTTAGATGCCATTTCAGCTAGCTAGGAAGTTGGGATATACTAGTGCTACAAATAATAGCAATACCTATTTTAAAACAGGTAATGGGCCTTTTTTCTTAACGCCGAAAAACACTCATTTTTCAAAGTTTAGAGCCGAATTATGCAAAAACTGATAGAGTAGCCATAGGTTTGTTAACGGATTGTGTTTTTGGGACAAGAAAGGCTTCTACTCCAACCAGTTTTGTATCTGGTCACTCATGGTGCAAGGAGATAATGACCCTCAAAGTCACGTGATTTTGCAATTTCTGCAACTTCAGAGTCAAATATTTCAATGAGAAAAATATCAACCACACATATCTTTATGTTTTTGGATACTACTCTTTGATGGGTATTTACTGATATATACACTACCGTGGTGCACCGTTTCCACAAGAAGATTTGGTCGGTCAAAGTTGCATTAAAATACTATTTTTCGTATAACTTTGAGTGACCTCTGACCTTTGAGCCAAGAGTCGTCCACAAATATTTATGTACTTACAGTTAGTGGGGATATAGTAGAACACAAAATAATTGTCAGTTCCACGGTTCACTCCTAAAGCAAAAAGTATTGGCTTATCTAATTTGGCATGTTTTTATTGAAAAAAAGAGCAAAGTCCAACTTTGACTTCCCAAAACGGAAAGAAAAAAAATTTTTTTGATAAAATAAAAAAACACGTGCTTAATAATTTTAAATAAAGACTATTAAGAATTAACGAAGAAACAGACGATTTTTAAAAAATACAAATAATTATTTTTAATCCATTCTTTTTATTTTATTTTTATTTATTTACTTTTTTTTTAACCCAAATAACTGTGATAACTAAGCAGACGATATTTATTAAATATGAAAAAAATCCAGAAAAAAATGATTAAGGGGGAGAAAAACGAAACAAACAAAGAAGTTAAAGGACGTAAAATGGCAACAAAACAAAACGTTAATTTTAGTTGCAAAGAAAAATTCCATTCATCTTTTAACTTTTGATTTAATTATCGAGATTGTTTCTAAGTAGCAAATATGACACATTCGTTTTCATGAATAGTTATGCAAAGACAAAATTACAACGTATACTATCGAATGTGTCATATTTGAAACATTACAATGGTTTAATATGCGCATTCAACTGTCTTAGTGGTAATGAAAACTAACGAAACTGGCATTTTCGCTAGTTCAGATTATAACGTTTGGGATTTTTTAAATTTGTTTAACTATGTAAACTGTCGAATATCATATTCGTTAGTATAGCATAACCTTTTCGGGCAAAGCTGCATATTCGTAAAAATGACATTGGCTTACGACCATCTAACAGATTCATCATTTTGCCAGTAGGTAGCCCTTTTTTAGTACTACGGGAAACCATTGAACTTGAAAAACGCGATTTTTCACATTCGTTACTTTAGCATGGTGCCGACGATATTCAAGAGAATATTGATCAGATGCTAGAATGCCGATGTCGATGTACGGGAAAGTAGGCTCGTTTAGTTCTTGACAGAACTTGTTGTTTATAATGAAAACCAGAACTTTATACATTTTTTTTTCCTTCTGGCTTTAATGACATGCTTAATCATATATTTGTCGCCTCTTCAATTGATTTATGTTTTTTTAATGAAAATTCAAAAGTAAATAAATATGTACTTGGAAAAAACTACTTTAGTCCAGGTTTTTTTTTTTTTTTTTTTCTGGCTTTAATGACTTAGCTACTGTTGGAGGTCTAAGCAAGTGCACAAAAAGTGCAATAAATTGAAGAGAAAAGATACATATACTGTCTAAAATTTTTTCGTGGGACCTAGGCTGCATCTGCGCACGCGTGAAGTCTCTTCGGACTTTCTCGAAATAGGGGGAAAAGCAACGAGGAAGTAGAAAGCGAACAAAAGCTGAAGGCATCGGGTAGTGCGCATCCCAAACCTATCACCCCTTTTTCAGATGGAAGCGTCCGTAGCTCCCAGGCGCACAAAACGCAAACAGACAGTAAAATACAAAATTATGTATATACAATAAAAATGACTTAAAACAACATACTGATATTGATAAAATAAATGCAGCAGATGGGAGGAGTTCAGCAAAATAACTAATTTACACAAAAGCAGTTCTCAATCTTGCTGCCATAATATAAACAACTTACTAAGTGTAAACCATATAACTTGCAGATCAGCTGGCATGAGATGACAGATGATCCCTTTTATGAGCTAGTAAAATACCCATTAAATTAGGGGGATGACAGGCACAGTCATTTGTACAAATGCTAGTTTATTAAGAGCCATTTATGGTCACAGATTTTTTTATTTTATTTTTTTAAAGAATAAAAGGGATCAAACAGTGAAAATGTGAAACGCTTAAGAAAATAGAACATTCTTAGGGGGAAAAGAGATTGTTGCAAAGCCTTTTAATTATAAACAGTTCTTTTCATGATTCTAATCATTTTGAACCCATAAATAAGAGTAACGCAAAGTTATCAAACCTTTTCTGAATTATATCAGTGGTTCAGAGTTAAATAAATAAAACCAGGTTTTAGTTTGATACTTCATTGGATGAATGAAACAAGCTCAGAGCTGCAAGTGTCTATCTTTGAATTTGTATTTCAGTCTGTCCTTTGCTTAGTTCTTTACAGAAACCATAGCATTGCTGAACAGATACAGAATTTTACTTGCGTTTCCACTTGTGTTCTAATGAATGTATGCTCTCAGTGGAAAGGGAAATGAAAAACAGGCACATGTAGACAGAAGGAGTATAAGAATTATGTGCTGGTATTAATAGAATTTATAACATTTGGGTAAATTACTTAGTTTTAAATTAGAATTGTATGAAAATTTCATTTTCATGTAGTCTTAAATTTTCAATAATTTTCAGTATGTGATACACAGTTCATTACGAGATAACTATAAATTAAAATGAGTACAAAACACAAAATTTTAAATTACTAAAAAAAGTAAAAACCATTTTTAACAACAAAAAACGATTTTCTGAGGTTAATTAAAACAAGAAAAATTGAGCCATTAACTTTTGTAAAACATAAACTGTCATTTTAAGAAAGAGAAAGATGAATTTTTCTTTGCACAAAAGTAAAAGTAATTGAAAAAATGACTCACAGTAACATTTTTTTTTTCAAACCCTGTGGGGGGGGGGGATTAGAAAGTGCTAGAAAGAGCATAATCAGTGGATTAGTGTCAAGATAAACTTTTCATTTTAAAGTTGTCTTGACTACAATCTAGTAATCTGTAGGAGTCAATTGTTGTATGCCAAGTATTAAATTTCATGATATCTTATTTCCAGAATTCTTCCAATTTCACTATTTCATCTGAAAAAAAGATCTTTAACATTAATTTTTATGAGTTTGAGTTAAATATTCAACATACTTCATGCTAAAATTTTTGTTGCAATTGATAACAATTCTGTTTTTAAATAGGAGGAAGAGCTTGTTTATATGATGTTTTACTTTTTCCCCCTCTAGAATAAGGGGGGGGGTGTAGAATCTCTCAAATACCCATAATTATTTTTATGGGATAAATTAGAGCACTTATTCATGATGATGTAAAAACAAGAAGTTCTGTCAATAACTAAACGAGCCTACGTTCCCATACATCGACATCGGCATTCTAGCATCTGATCAATATTCTCTTAATTATCTGAGACTGAAAATTATGTCAAACGTACCTTTTTAGCATTTAAAGCTGATTTCTAAAAGCAAAATGTACCCCTCTCATCAGATAAAATAGACACGTAAAAAGTAAATAAACGAATAAATAAAGTTTTCTCAAACCTTTAAAGAATGTAACTGTTATAGTTCTTCCGTAGAAAAATTCCTCAATCGTTTTCAAAAAAAAGTAAATAAAAGTACAAAGAACATCAAAACACATTTTATCAAAGAAAGAAAGAAAAAAAAACTTGTCCGTTAACAAAATATCTCGAATTTCATTTTTATCCGATGCCAGTTGTTAAATATAAAAAAAGAATAAAATGCTCTCATGAATGAAAAAATTTTGTTACAAAAAAAATCGTCTGCCAAAAAAAAAATAATAATAATAGAAATAAATAAATAAAATAAAACAAATAAATAACTAAACAAAAAATCGTCTGCACAGTCAGTCATTGTTTTTTCTGAGTCTGCATTTCTGCCATGTTTGCGGAGTCGGAGTCAGAAATCAGAGTTCTCACAGAAGATTATTCTGAAATATACTTTACCTACATTATTTATCAAAAAAATTTTCATACAAAGTTAATTTGAAGGAAATCCGCCAGTAAGTTCAGGATCAACATTCAACTTTAATTTCCCCGTAGGCACTAATGTTTTTTTTTATTTTTTTTGAACGGTTCAACATTGAACGAAAAATGGTTCAACTCAAAAAACGAAATATGGGATTGAGCCTCTCCGAGATCTTTCGAACACAAAAAAGTTTATTCAATTCGGAGGGTTCACTTAAAAGTTATTAGGTTTTGAAAGGTTGCTTGAACGGTTCAATGTTGGATGAAAAAAAATGAAAATTTACAAAAAAATACAGTAATAAAGTATCCTTCGAACAAAAAAATGTTCGTTTAAATCGGACTGTTCACTCAAAAGATATTAGGGGTGACAGTTTGTTTGAACGGTTCAATGTTGAACGAAAAATTGTTCAAATCGGAAATGTAACTACGGGAATGAAGTATCCTTGATGAGATCTTTCCAACAAAAAAAAGGTTTGTTCAAATCGGACTGTTCACTAAAAAGTTAGTATCACGGGACAAGTTATTTGAACGGTTCAAAGTTGAACTAACATTTGTTCAAATCGAAAAATCAAATATGGGAATGAGCTGTACTCACCGAGATCTTTCCAACAGAAAAAAAAAATTGTTCAAAAAGGAATGTTCATTCAAAAGTTATTTTGGGACAGACAGGACACACAAATTCCCAATCTCAATACCGTACTTTCCACTTTTTAATTTTTCAATATTGATTTTGTTTTTTATTTCTTTTTGACTTTTTTTGGACTTGGCGATATTTTTTAGATGCATTAAGCCACTTTTAATGCTCTTTTCGTCTATCTTTTACTTTTAACGGGAAAGTAGGCTAAAAAATGATGACTTTTAAAGACGACCCTCGTGTTGAAATTTAAAATTTTGACAAAGCCTTTTTTTGACAAAAAAAATTCAAAATTTTCAATTTTGAAATTGAAAAAAAAAATCATATAGACTAAGACTATTGTAATATTTTTTATTTACATGTTCAAAGTCTTCACATTTTTCGTAAAAGATTTTAAAAAAAGATTAAACCATTAGTAAGAGGAACATTTTTTTTTTTTTTTCATAAACAACATAAGCTCAGTTTATGTGTTTCGAAAATGACGGAAAATGTAAAATCCTAAAATTTCAACAGGCTATAAAATCAAAACGCATCGAGGTAGAAAGAAAAAAAATTAGGGGGTTGCTTATGACTACAAAGGAAGGAAGTGAACCAAGTTTCATCAAAATCCGAACCTTGTATTGCTTTAGTATTTTTTTTAAAAGGCAAGATGTTTAAAAGTTTGAAGTATATGAGCGGATATTTTTAAACTTTTTCTAAAAAACAAAATTCGTAAGAGTTTTAAGTTTACATTTTTGCTCATCATTTTGTCTTATACAGTCGACGCTCGATATAACGACCATCTCCGTCCGACAGAAAAGGGTCTTTATAACGAGGGGTCGCTATAAGACGTAGAAAATAGAGTATATTGGGATAAAATTGGGTTTTTCCCACCAGTCGTTATATTGGGATAGTCTTTATAACGAGTGGTCGTTATAACGAACGTCGACTGTATATATATAATTTTCCGGTGAGCTAGTTTACGCTCCTTTTTTAATTGTTCTATTTTTCTGTTTCTCATTTTCCCATATTTTAATCACCCACATTTTTACGTTATAGGCTTATACCTATACGCTTATACTTATACTAGCTGACCCGGCAAACGTTGTTTTGCGACATAAATAATTTCCTAGTAATTTCTAGTGTAGACAAAAAATAGCTTACTTATTGTAAGTATGTATGTATGTATGGTAGAATGTGTATATTGTATGTATGTAAGAATGTGGTATATGCGTGAAATAAGCATGGAGCGCTGTGAACGATGAGGAAATATAAAAATAACAAAAGGCAAACATTATTTTTAAGTTATTATAATTTATTCCTTAAAATTATATATCATTAATTAAACAATTACGACAGTAACACTATTAAACAATATCAATCTCTTAATGCTATAGCGTGAAAAATATTTTTTGTTAGTCCATCTTTAGCTAACACAAACAAACTGGATGGTTTTCCCACTCGAGAGCATGCCATGTATAATTGTCCGTGTGAAAAACATGGTGTTCTCAAATCTAAGCCACAAACAGACATCGTTTGACCTTGGGATTTGTTGATAGTCATTGCAAATGCCAATCTAATCGGAAACTGAATACGTTTGAACAGGGGCGTGCTTAGAGTTTTAGCGGCCCTGTGCGAAATTTGTTTTAATATTCCAAGAAATAAACTTTTTTTATTTATTTATTTCCCCTCTCTCATAAAACATAATACATTTAAATTATTACACACCGCAACATGCACCAATCCTAACACATAAAAACCGGAAATTATTTTGACATTTTACTATAAAATTGCTATATTATGTGAATTAAAAATAAAAAGAAAGAAAGAAAAGACACAGACACAACCAAAATTTACCAAAAACAAACATTTATTTAGAAAAAAGAAAAATCTATAGATTAATAAATAAAATAAAATAAAATAAAATAAGCGATTTAATGAGGAATAATTTTCCAGCTTTTTCAGCAGCAAATTCATCAATTAAGTTTGAAAAATCTAAAGAAATACAAAAATCATTTTCAATCGATATTAGTGCTAGAGCATTAGTCATAATAGATCTTAAATACGTTTTTTAATTTATTTTAGCTTTGAGAATGAAGGTTCTGCCGAGACAACTGTAGCTGAAATAGTTAGAAAATTCGTAAATCAATAACAAAATTTAGTAAAACATTTTGGAAACTGTTTTCAAACAAATATTTAAGTGGTTGAAATTAAAGTTTCTCTGGAATGAAATTTATAAAAACTTTTAACTCTGTGTATAAATCGGTTCCATTCACATCGTCTAATTCTAACGCCAAGTTATTGCAATTAGTTATTAAATCATGCTCTTCCAAAGTTTTTAATGCTGGAGTATTGCAAAGAAATCCAAATTTCTTGTTGAAGTCTTTTTTTTTTTGAAAACGCTCCTAGGTGTACATAAAAGATTGACTCGTAAGAAAATTGTTTGTTAACACTCTTTCTACGAAGAGTGTTAACAGGAGGAGAAGAAATTTCATTAGTATTCATTTCCAATGATAGAGAGCTAAATCTTTCGCTGCAATTTCAGAATTTTAAGACGGATACAAAGGAATGACGATCCCTTCCTTGAGGGCCCTACGTCGGCACTTTTACGATATTTAATCTTAAAATATGGAATTTTAAGCAATCTTCGACTATGTTTTCGTTGGGGTGAGGGCTCCTCTATCCGGAAAAGTTTCGAAATTAAATACAAAAAAAAAGGGGGGGGGGCAATTGCAGTTCGTCTTTGATGACATTTGGGACAGAAATGTTGTTCTGGACTCTTCCGTCTTCCCCGAAACATTTTTTAAATTGTAATTTAAAAAAAACGCAATTTTTAGACGATCTCTGATGATGCCAGGAGGGAAGAAGTTGGGGGACACAAACCCGAAAGTTCTCTCCCACAATTTTCGATATAGATTTGAAAAAAAAAAAAAAACGTAATTTTAGATGACTTCGATGATATTAGGGGAAGAGAGGATTCAAGTCAGGGAGGACAGAAGTTAGGGGACACAACCCGGAGAATTCTCTCCCCACAATTTTTCGGTATTGAAGTTTAGAAGCGAAATACAAAAACCGTAATTTTTGATGACTTCGATGATATTAAGAGAGGCTATGATTCAGGGGTTTAACTCCGGAAATGTTTCGGAATTAAAAGACTGAAATTTTGTAATCAAGAGATCTAAACCACGGTATGTAAGTAAAGGGTAAGTAATATAAAAAAAAATCTCCCCTCCCTTGAGAAATTTTTAGATCCGCTCTTGAGAATTTCAAAGTCAGTGTTTTTCAACTTTTCTAAAAAAAATAAGCGTTTTCTCTATTAACTGAACAGCAGTATTTAAGTTTATAGTAGAATTTTGCTTTGCTTTCCTAACGAAATTAATTTGAACAAGCAATTCGTACCATATACATAAAGAAGTGAGAAATTTGAAACTCAGTTTTGCATTTTGACCCCGTTGCAATTTCCGATATCTCAACTAATTTGTCATAAATATCCGCCAATTTGAAATCTAATATCTTTGATACTTTCTATTCGGCATTCCCATCTTGTGTTAGATAAAGGCTCAATAGTAACATTTTTAACATACCGCTTTAGAATGCCCATCGCTGAGTAGAAGTAGAAAATAAGATTTATATTTGCTGAATTATTCCAAAAGACAAGTTTGCCTCTGGCAGAGAAACTAATTGAAAAATTGGCCACACCGCCAAAAGCGGTTTGTATTTTAGATATTTTGAAAGTTTAAAAAAATAGTTTGAATGAAAAAGTTTCTTTCTTTTTTTTTAAATTTTTTTTCTCCACGTGCACACAAAAATATTTTTTCTTTTGTGATATTTTAGCGGCCCTAAAATTTCAAAATATTTTAGCGGCCCTGTGCAGTTGCACAGTTTGCCACCCCCTAAGAACGGCCCTGCGTTTGAATTGAATTGGCACATCTGTAGGTATAATAGGAATCCGTGGTATGAGTATATTTTCACCTCTGAACTTGCCATTTAAAATCCTGGCTTCGATCACGTTTTTCATTAATTTTTGAATGACTAATCGCGTACCGTTGCACAGCCGAGGCGGGTTCAAATTACGAAGCAAGATAATTGGAGATCCAACCTTTATTTTTTAAAAATTTGTGTCACTTTAATGGTCGTTCATATCCCCCCCCCCCTCTCGCAGTGAAAAAAAACTTTACACAGCAGATTTTGCCTAATAACTCAACACTCATGGTGTTTGATACATTTTATTTGTTTGTAATGATGTTTTTTGGTCACAACCAATATGAAAATCACAAAAAATAGTTACTTTAATTTTTAACATATATTTATCTTCTTCAGAATTTTTGACTTTTAATTTTACCTTGAATTTGACGTAAATGCAAGGTATAAAATACAGAATTTTATAAAGGTACAAAAATTAACATAATATAATTGATAGTGTATATAATTTTTGAAAAAATAATATAAGTGCCGCAAATCAAAAACCATTTATTGCCACAATCGATTCAAAGCCCCCAAAAATGGCGCAAACGTCCATAAGAAAATTCTACAGCATCGAAGGACCCCATTGCCAATTTTAACAAAGATCCGACCAAAACTGTCATTTTGTACTATAAAAAAATATGCGGTAGATCCCCATGAAGGGATGTACCTGCATAAGGACATTACAATCATTAAAATCATTCAAAAAAAAAAAAAAACCATGCAGCTGTTTGAAAAAATCCTTGCGGGCCTGGATTCGATCTCATTCCATCAGGAACTTCAACCTGACGCGCAAAACCACTTGACCATCGGGTCGCTCATTGGAATAAGGATTTACGATAACACATATTGTTTTAGTTCAGTAGATCAGATATTATGTGCGAACAAAAAAAATTTATGGGTGGACTACCCCTAACATTTAGGGGGATGAAAAATAGATGTTGGCCGATTCTCATAGATACTGGATAAGCACAAAAAATTACATCAAAATCGGTCAAGCCGTTTCGGAGGAGTATGGCAACGAAAACTGTGACACGAGAATTTTATATATTAGATATGAAAGATGGAAAATTATTGAAATTTTGCAAAATAAACAAGCGCTTTTATAGCAGCTTAATATTAATAGCAAATTATATATGAAAGTTTAATAAATTAGTCCTTTAAGTGGCGCAAAATGTGTAGATTGGAAAAAACAACAAATGAACAAATTGAAATTTTAAGAAACTTTAGAGAAACATTTGAAAATTTACGAAACAATATAAACATATAAAAAGAACAAACGAAAAATATAAGGCAGCACATTACCTATGTTTGTTCTTTTTATATGTTTATATTGTTTCGCAAATTTTCAAATGTTTCTTAAAATTTCAATTTGTGCATTTGTTGTTCTACACAATCTACGCATTTTGCGACACTTAAAGGACTAATTTATTGAACTTCCATAGATAATTTGCTATTGATATTAAGCTGCTATAAAAGCGCTTGTTAATTTGCAAAATTTAAATAATTTTCCATCTTGCATGTATACATATAAGTCAAAGCGTATAGGTATGAGCCTATAACATATAAGCGAGGATAATAAGAACCGAAAAAATGAAGAACGGAGAATTACGAAACGAAAAAGGTCTTAACGGAAAAATGACGAACGCTCCGTTCGTCATTTTTCCGTAAAATCACGGAAATATAATTAACGAAACGGAAACACTCCGGCGACTCAGCTGCCGTATATTTTTTCGTTATTTTCAGGAAAATCTTTTAACAGTGTACCGTACAATTTTTTTAATGTTAACACTTACACTTATTTGCTTATAGTTGTTTCAATTTGTTTATAAAATATCAAAATTATTTTGTAATAAGTAAAAAATAAATTTGTATCATATACATTTTAAGCGGGGGAAAAACATCAAATTCAACAATGAAAAAGATTTTTTTTTTCAGAGATTTTTTTTTTCTCCCAAGTTGAGGTGAAACTTTCTTTTGTGTAAAATGTACTACACTTTTGAGGGTTGAAAAGAGAAGCATCTACGAAAATACGTGCTTCAGATGTTAGGATTCCAACAAAAGGTTTTGTCGGATGTCTTTTCATCCATAAGCTCACATTCTTTCAATAAAAAAGCTTTCGTTTAAACACTGAAAAGCGTGTTTGCTGCGTTCTGCAACTTTAGCATTAAAACATTGGATAAATTAATTTACTTGTCTACACAAATTGATTGATTTACTATTTGTCCAATTTCGTAAAAATGACCTTTTAACACGATAGAAAATACTGATTTCAAAATGAAAAAAAGTTTAATAAATAAACTAAATAATAAACTAGCCTTAAATTTTAAAAATAAACAAATCGATGAATAAATACAAATAAAAAGACAGAAACACTCACCCCACAAAACATCGCATTAATATATGATGAAAACTGCAGTCATAACATTGTTGGAAACCTGCAGAGAAAGTGATCAGAAGAGAAATTAAGATAGGGCTACGGCATTCTAAAATAATTTTTTTTAATAAAGTTTAATTTTATAAGAGCATCAGTTGATTTTGAATTTTAAAATAGATAAATAAATAAATCTTAATAAAATACAAACTCACCTAATATACCATTATATCTGGGTATTTCTGCATGAGTGGAGACGGAATCTCCGGGCCATGGAACGCCTTGAAGATCGTCTCTCAAAACTTGGCGGATATTTTCGATGGCAATTTTTCTTTTCCAACACAACTAAGTTGTAGATAGAAAACAGTGCAGAATGTCGAAATATTGCTAAAAGAAACAGATCTGTAGAGAAGGAAATTAGAAGAAAGAAGTTGAGAATTGAAAGGGCTACTGCATTCAATAATGATTTTTTTTTTTTTTAATTATGTTGTGTAATACAGTAGAGCTCGCTTAGCAGAACAGTCAATTTGCCACAAAATATTATTCCAGTAAGCGAAATATGCCATTATCCCGGATCAAAATGTTTAATTGCAACGATTTGGTACATTAAAAATCAGTCAAATTAAGCGGGATTTTCTTTTGACCAATATTCCAATAACGGGCTCGACTGTCATAATATCAGAAAGTGATAATAAGAAAGAAAAATGTGCTAAAATTAGTTTATTCCATCAAGAAAAAAAAAAGATCTAGTAACGGTTAGATATTATTTATAGCTTTATTATAGTCATTTTTATTTCGTTATTTGTTTATAGAATTGTAATATTCAACAACATAAATAGTAAAAAAATAAGTGTAATAAATAAGAATAGGAAAAGCAAGTCAAAAAATAAGTACAGTGGGAAAAACAAGTTTAAGTAATAAGAAGTGAAAGTCAACGTTCACTTTTTGGTGTCTCAAAAACGGTTCATAACTTTTGTTAATACTTCTGAAGTCACCCTTAAATTCAGTTTAAACCCAATGGAACATTATTGGAGAAAACTGGAGGTTAGAGTGCGAAAAAACGTCGTTAAAAACAAAAAGCGTACCAAAAGCTATATAATGATCGAAGAGAAAATGAACATTGGCTTAGAAATGAGAAAAAAACTAACGAAATCTATTCCAAGGCGTTTAAAATCAGTTGTGGATACTGAAGAATCACCTACTAAATGATAAAACAATGAAAAATTAAATTATTTACTAATACGTAAATATTTCTTTACAGTGAACGAAGATTTTTGTGAGATCAATTTCATGATACTGTTTGATTATTAATTTGTTAAAAATCAAGTTTTGTTAAATTATTAAAATATTTCAGGTAGTTTTGTTGAGAATAGACCATAGATCTTACGATTAAACACCCAATCCGAAATATTTATTTTAATTAACGAAAAAAGCTCTATTTCATTGAAAAGGGTAGGTGTACGAACACTTTTGTGAGCCACTGTATATTTAATAAGCGACTGCGAACATTATTTTTATGATCCTAATAAATAGGGGACTTCATTTACATTAAATTAATCAGACACGAGACACAAATAGGATGAAAAATACTGAAATTGCATGGATGTGTGAACAAACACAGAATTGTTAGCATATTGTACCAAAACCAAACTTGCAACTTCACCCGTGTTGTTTTGTCTCTACATAGCCGACTATTTTGATGAGAAACATTAATTAACACTGAATTTAGGAGGCAATGTACTTTCTTTTTTTTCCCTACAGTATTTTGTTCTCTCAAAAAATACTGAATTCAATAAAAATCACACCTCTGATTAAAAATTATTATTCGTTGAATATATTTTTTGTTGCAATTTTTAAACAACAACCTTAAAAAGCCAGTTAAATAAAAAAAAAAACAAAATAAGAAACAGCAACCCTACAAAGCCCGTAGAGAGTGCCAGATTTGGCGCATAATTTTTGGGGCATATATCAAAGTTATACGAAAGTAAAATTTTTGGGGAGACAAAGGAAAAGCGCGATATATTCGTATGAGCGATATAACGAGACGCGTTGCAACGAGGGGTTATAGTATTTCAAAGTTTCATGAAACACGGTTTCGATATAACATGAAACATGGTTTCGAGTTATACCACGGTTTCTATTGTCCTGATTTGTTACACATATTTAGTTTTAAACATGGGTAAAATGATACTTTTTATGGAATACATTTCAAAGTCGTGTATAACAGTTTCGATATAACACAGAACAAACTAACCGAATTAAATAAGCCTTTTCTCTCATGTCAAATGAAAAGCAGCATTAAAAAAAAAAGTATAATTTTTTTTGAGACAAAGGAAAAGCGCGACATATTCGTATGAGCTATATAACGAGACGCGATGTAACAAAGGGTTACGGTATTTCAAAGTTTCATGAAACACGGTTTCGATATAACATATAAAATAGTTTCGATACACCACGGTCAATATTGTCCTGATTTGTTACACATATTTAGTTTTAAACATGAGTAAAATAATACTTTTTATGGAATACATTTTAAAGTCTTGTATTACAGTTTCGATATAACACAGAACAAACTAACCGTTATACGAGGCGCGGTTGTCAATGAAATTAAATCAGAAAAACTTTAAAGAAGTGCTTTAAATTTCGCGGGGAAAACGCAATAACTGTAGAAAAACTTACCCGAAAGGAAAACGCCGGTTCACACACCATCACAGTCAATATCCATACTATCGCAAGTCTTGTGTTAACTAACTTCTTACGTCTGAATATAAATTTACAGCGCCACCTTACGGGAACCGCTTTGCGTCGCAGCAGGGTTTTTTTTTTTTTTTTGTTTGTTTTGTTTTTAGGGGAAAAAGTTGCTTCTGAGGAGTAAGTGGTCGGAGGGGGAAGGGATCAGACATATGACTCATCGGCTCAACTCGATTTTGGAGAAATGTCTTTCCCTCGAAGATACCGAAATTGAACTCGGAACGATTTTTCTTTTTGTCAACCACCTTTTTTTCTCATATTGTAAGTGTCAATATGTATTAAATTGTGTGTGATATTCACGGGTTCCTGGTGTTCTCTTTAGAGTCCCTTCAAATCAAAACGTGCAAAATTGGCCACAAAATGTTTGAAAAATGCTCATAAGAGAAAAAATGGATGCGCTGCACTGAGCGACCTAAATTTAAATTTGAGAGAGAAGGGGATTTTCAATTTACCTAATGCAACTTCAAAATTCCTGTAAAACTGTAAAATTTGAATACTTTTGCGCACTGTAACATCCAACGAAAAGATATATCAGGCATTATTTAAAAATTAAATAAAAGTTTAAAAAACTAAAAAATACGCTTTTAGATTTAATCAAACTATAAAGAGCTTTAAACCATGATGCATTATAAGTTAACGTGCACTTCTAGTAAATAAAATAAACTGTTTATTACCACAAAATTAGCTATATTATACTGTAAAAGCAACAGTAAAATACTGGCAGCAGAGGTTCCAGTTTAAAACTTTAAAATGCACGGTAATAAACTAAAACTAGAAATTTTACAGTTTATTACTGTAAAGTAGCAATTTTAGTTTATTACCACAAAATTAGCTATCTTATACTGTAAAAGAAACAGTATAACACTGGCAGCAGAGGTTCCAGTTTAAAACCGTAAAATGCACAGTAATAATCTGTAAAATTAGTTTTTTTCTATAAAGCAGCAATTTCAGAGTTTATTACTGTAAAGTTAGCAATTTTACAGTTTATTACTCCAAAATAAGAAACTTTTACAGTGTTTTACTGTAAAATTAATTGTATTATACCGTAAAAACCACAACTATTTTTTACAATGTAGCTGATAGGGAGTTTGAGTGAAAAGCCACTATTAGCAAATCTAGCTAGAAAACTGATTTCTAAAATTTTGTAATAGCTTATAGTCAGATCAATCGAGCAATATATGTGTTTACTGCTGCGCTAAGCGCAAAAATGGTATCTGCAGAGGATCTCAAATTGTGATATTGCTGTTTAACGTTTCGCACCCCCATGTATTTGATTCAGGAGATGCTTCTACATAATTTTTAAAAAAATATTTCCCATTTTCAAATGATCACAAAACATTGTATTTAGGAAAAGATTGAGGCTAAAAAAACATTGATAGTGGCCAGTTTCCAGTAAGCCCAAAAAAGTTCAAACTTGACCACTTTGAAACGAGTTCCAAAATTGTAATCCCACTCAACTTCATTTTTTTTACTATAGCATTTTAGTTACTATATTAAATTTTGTACTTGCATATATTTTAAGCAAATTCCTATTTATAAAAAAAAAGTTTAAGAAACAATTTTTCTAAAAAATGAATTATTCATTTTGAAATTCAAATAATAAAGTATTATGAAAATAAAGCAAAAACTAAACACACCAGCATACTTGAAATTTAAAAAAACATTTATTTAATTTGCTGATTGATCATAAATTTTGTCATCTTTGACAATTTTTTCACCAAAGTTTTATTGCAATTTCTAGATTCAAATTATGTATTCAGATGTTTTGTAATGCAGATGAGTCGATTTTCTCTCCATGTTAATATTGATCGTTACTGACGATGCAGTTGCTTATTTTCTCTTCATAATCGGCGCGAAACATCAGGATTTTGTATTTTTGCTCAGAAAAAAAGTAGGTCGTCAGTTTAGCAACCAACACCATATATTTCATCGTCACCAAAAATCTTTTCAGTCACCACTGGGGAGTGGCGACCGCTAGTCTCGACCTTTATATTTGGGTAAAATACGTTATAATGGACTACCTGGAGACAAATAACTCGATCTTGTAAAAAAGTGCAGATACCACTTTTGTGCTTATCACGGCAATGTAGCTCAGACCAGTTTTCTTCGACGCGATTTTCGTACACATACCACTGTTACCACGTGTACGCTTTTGCAAACAAAATGTGGAATAAGTCAGCTCCCTGATATAGGGTCTTAGTTTATTGCATTTTTCTCTTTTTAATGGGCTCCCTTTCGTAGGGACCTTCATGGTATTTTGACGGGGTCGGCGTTACTCTTGAAGAGAACAATGGGTTTTTAAGAAGTCATAGCTACCTCCCATTTAGTCCATGCACTGCCTCCACAAGAAAAAAAAAAGGAATTTCCAAGTTTAAAAAAACTAAATAAACTAACTACTATTATTCCTATTTTTAAACTGTTATAAGAGTACTTCTATGTGATAATTTTATTTCGCATGAAATAACATCTTGAGAAATATTTGAGTACCTTATATCGGATATTAAATCCCTGCTCTGTGAGGAACATTATTGCACATGCTTTTCACAAGACATTGTAGTAAAACTAGTGTTTAAAATCAGGGAGGCGGAACTTCAGGGGGAGGGGTCCCCTGAAACTATGTTGGGCAACGTATCAATTTATTCATGATTTTCATGAAACTTTCAGAAATCTTACCTTTTTAAAATTTGTTATATGCTTGTATAATTTTACACATTAAAGGGGGTGGGGTAGACATATGGGGTCGCTGGTTGGTTGGTTTTTTAAAAGGGGTTGCGACGTAAAAAAGGTTGGGAACCACTGCACTAATAACTGATACTTGAGATATATTTTCAACTGGTAATAAAGATTCAAGGAGATTCAAACTAGACTTGACAGTTGAGTGATGGAAGAAAATGTGCGGCTAATGCTGATTATACATTGAACAAGCACCACCAAGGCTTCACTAGACAGCGTCATATACAAGCTGTTTCATTTGATCAAAATCCTTGGGATAAAAACGGTGGTAATTGTCCTTCGACATCTATCGAATTTTGTGGTAACTAACATCATATACAAATCAGATAATAAAAGACAAAACTAAAAGTTAATTTGTAGGCGACAATTTAACAATTTGGCATTTAATTCTATTTTAGTATATTTTAACGTTATTTAATAGCTTGTTTTATTTGTTGGTTTATTATGAATTTTAACGGCTTATTTTAAAAAATTAGCGAATTATTTTTCATTTTAATTGATTCTAATTATTAATTAACCTTCCTACCCTGTTGGAAATTTTTTACGTTTTACCTGTATGGGTCGAATCGACCCACTATGCATAAATTGTATTTATGTCTTAAGAAGTCTACGGAATTTTTGTTTCTATGAAGCTCATTTCACACAAGATAAGTAATTACCATTGTAGCATGCATATTTTAGTGACTTAAAATTATTTCCGACTACTGTATTTATCTCTCCCCAATTCCGCAGTTAACAAATCATTTGATTTCTTGTAAATTTTGAATACGTTACAACATGAATTTATTCCAACGCTTTATTTATAATTTTCACTTATACTGTAATTACATAATTATTGAGAATATTTTTTATGACAAACAAGACTTACAATAAATATTAACATGCTCTTGACAGAGAAATGACTGAGTCTGGGTCGATTTAAAAAAAAGGCAATGACTCTGAAAACGTCATATTTTAAAGAAATGTATATTTTTGAGGCATACATAATGTTAGAACGATCAAAATAAAAATCTGCAGAAGATATCGTAGGATGAATTTTAAAAATGGGTCGAATCGACCCATACAGGGTAGAAAGGTTAACTATGAAACGACACTGGCACCGCAGAGCGATAAATGGCGAATCTGTTCGCTAAGCGAGCCAATACTACCAACGGGTTGCAATAGAACTTTTAAAAATTCAGTCCACAGTTCGCCATGATACAGTTGGTCGTCGCAATATTGTAGTTTTGTTTATTTTTTTTGTACTTGTATTGTTCTTTAGTAAAAAGCTATTATATATGCTCATTTCGTTGTTACTAAAAAAATTAATATTTTTTGTTGTCAATCGTCTTTCCGTTGAACACCATCGCTTCATTACAGTACATTTCATTCTGGGGCATCAAAATGAAATATCTCGACGAACTCATTCGCCATTTATTGCTCTGATGCGTCAACGCTATCAAAATGAACATCTGAGCTTTTGCGTAGCAATTAAGATCGTGTGAGCAACAATAATGAAACAAAATAGTAAATAGAACAATATTATTTCATTGCTACATTTTTTATTTATCGTCTGCGAATTTAAGCGTATATTTTATTAATGCAGAGATGTCAAAATTGAACGCCATTGTTATATGCTGCTCATTCGAAGAAAGTAAACAGATGAATGAATGTCGTATGACTGAATCATGAGTTGTCACCAACTTTACCTGAAAAGGGAATTTATTTGCCCTAAAAAGCAGTACTAATAAGGCCTTCGGCATCAGTTCACTCTGTACTCCACTTCAGTTCACAATATCAATATTTTTAGCCCTTAAAGATAGGATAAACTACATCACTTTTTACAGTAGAAACAATATGCTAATAAATGTAAACAAACATTTGGGTGGTGATTGTTCAGCGCTCTCTAGCGGGCAAATCTTCGCCATTGATGTTTTGAGTAATGATACAGCCTGTATAAAACGCTAGCTAGTGAAGCCTTGGCACCACACAAGCTCGACGTTCCGGTCTTACTTATATTACCCCTAACAATGAATTTCTATCTTCCCAAGCATTGAAATGGTCCAATACTCAATTATTGGGGAGGAAAGGGGTCCGGACCCCTCGCCCCTCCCTCTCCCGGTGGTGTCGCCCGTGTGTGAGGGCTCTATGCTTACTGGAGGATCTTCATGTGCTATTCAGAGAGAGTGCACCTACCGACTGCCGTAGAATGACTGCTAAGGTCTTTTCGTAAGCCGGCAGTCGTAGTCGGTGTCCAAATTTATTCATGACACCAAAACATAACAGATAATAAAAACAGTACAAAGGACTTACAAAATACAGAGACATGAAAAAGATGACAATACGAAAAAATCAGATTAATCAAAATACACAAAGGAAAACTTACGAAGTGAATGAAGTGAAAATGTGCTATTCAGATTCCAAAACACAACCAAAACTCTACTTTACAAGAGGAGGAACTAAAGCCATTGGAAGTAGCA